>PVJA010003897.1:74645-90817 GCA_004027025.1 Myocastor coypus | reverse complement strand
AAAAAAAAAAAAAAAAAAAAAAAAAAAAAAAAATCTCCATTGCCTCCACCTTCAAACTATTCTCAAAATCCAATTAATTATTATTATTTCTGCCACTTAATAATGTCTCAGGTTATTGTATTTTTCCCATAGTTGACCTGTTCATGTAGCCTCCCTTTCATATACACAATTTTGCTTCTTTTTGAGACAGGGTCTCACTATATAGTTCAGGCTGGCCTTGGGCTCACTTCTGTAGCCCAGGTTGGTCTCAAACTCACACCGATCCTCCTGCCTCAGCCTCCCAAGGACTGAGATTGCAGGCGTGTGCCACCATGCCCAGCCCCATATACACATTCTATCCTGTGCCCAACATTCATTTTCACATCAAAACTGAAGTTAAACCGTTTCTTCTGCTTGAAACCATCCCATGTCTTTCCATCTGGTGGCAAATAAAAGACAAGGCTTTGCAAGGTTCTGGCTCCTCCCTGCCTCTCCTGATGACAATCCCTTTGCACGGCAGCTGCACAGACCTCCTGGACATTCCTCAAACCCACACTCTCAGATCTCCTTTGGCACTGCCACGTTGTGCCTGCTACCTAAAATGTCCTGCCTTATCCATGTGACTTGATTACTCACTTTTTAAAGTGTCCTGCCAATTTTTACTTTGTCTAAGACTTCCTTAAAAACTATCTTCCAATTTACATTACTTTGTATGCTTCTTCTTAGCCATTGCCTTTTTAATCTCTGCAGCTTGTCATTTTACCCCCAATATGCTTCATGCTAAAAGTTTGTTGACTTTCTCCTAAGATTTCAACATAAACATCAGAGCTCTGTGTGACAATACCTTGTGGCTTTTCCAAAGACTGAACACTTTCCGGAAAATCAAAGAGATTTATTAAAAAAGATTTCTTCCTTCTCTCTGTACAGAAGGGGGTAAAATAACAACACTGATTCCAATCTATGTCAATGCAAATAAAAATTCAATTTTTCTGCATTTGATCTTATCCCAAAAAATGACTTCTTTTTCAAAAAGGACATCTTTATAGATCTCCCCAGTATACAAATGACTCTGCATACAAATGTATTCCATGTTTTTTTCTGCTTTTCTTCATGGACCAAAACCCCATTGGAAGGCAGAGCTGGACTCAGTATGACTTCCTGAGAATATTAACCCCAGTAGGCTGTGTAGTAATAAGAATCATCTAATAAAAATAAATAATTGTACTGCTCATTTGCATACTCCAAAAATCAGCCTGGCACAATCTCATGGGCTGTTTAATGGTGTTATTCTACCATCCATCAATTATGTTTTCAAATATTGTTAGAACAAACTGTGTATGTACCATAGTGTTCAATACTTCTAGAATTTTATGATGTAAAGAGATAGGGTATTGTAAAAAGGGCCCAGCATCTGAGAAAAAAAAAAAAAAAATATATATATATATAGGCTTCAAGAACAGAAAAACTTTCTCTGAATGTCACTCTCTCTATATCTAAGTATTTAACCTTGGACAAGTTTCTGACATTTTTGTGAGCATCAGTTCTCTCATTGATAATTTGTAATAGTGATATCTACCTCTCCTGGTTGAAGATTAAGTGTAGTCATGCATGCCCCTTCCCCATGGGTACCTGCCCAGTGAAACACAAGAAGTGTTTTCCCACTGATGCTGTCATTTAATCTTTACAGGCTGTCTCCACAGTAGTTATTGTATTTTCCGTTGGACAGATAAGAAAGCCAAGGTGTAAGGAAGTTAACCAAATTGCTTAATGTTAAAATATAACTAGAAGCTTATAAAATTTACTTTTCCTTCAGTTACAGAGACTCCTAATAGAGTGTCACAGTGACCACTTTAAGTGTATGTTGTGAGTGCAAACTGCCAGTGATTAAGGGAATTTAAGGGAAGAAACTAAAGCAGAGGCTCTTCTTACCCATATGAGAAATGTGCTTTATGTAGTCCTTCTCTGGACGAAAGAACACTCGAGCATCTATTAAATAATTTAAATGAATGCAAGTTTGCAAATTGAGAAATCTGTCTCTCTCTATTCCTCTCTGTCTCTATCACTGTCTCTCTCTGTCTTTCTGTCTCTCTGTCTCTATCTCTCTCTGTCTCTATCTCTGTCTCTATCTCTCTCTGTCTCTCTCTGTCTCTGTCTCTCTCTGTCTCTCTCTATCTCTCTCTGTCTCTATCTCTGTCTCACTCTGTCTCTCTGTCTCTCTGTCTCTCTCTTTCTCTCTGGATATGTAATGTAATAGAGCATTGGGATACTCACTTCTCAGCTATGAATACCATGATTTGAACCTCAATTTTGCCTGCTGCCAGTTCTTTAGCTTGTTGAGCCTCCAGCTTCTCAGGTCAGCAGAAATGTAGAAAGCAATTGTATATAACTCCTGTGGCCATGAGAATTAGATCATGTAAGACTACCTGTTAGTACCACTGTTGGCGCAAATCACATATACACTATATCACGTATTTGTACTTAACTGCCATTATCTAAGATCCAACTCTCAACCTTTATTGTACATATTATGACAAATACTTGAAGTTCTCTTTAAGTTTTTATGCCTTAGTATTTACTGCATGTCTCCAAATTCAAAGGATATTCTTTGAGTCATTAGCATCAAGGTATTAAATAGGAGTCAAGAATGAAGAGCATTTGACTGGAACCAGAGACAGACTTTCCTGAAATGTGTGACATTTGCTCATTTCTTATTAGGCCAAAAAAAAGAAAGAACCTATGCTGGAAAAGTCAAGAAAATGACTGCCTTTCCAAGATACCAAACCCAATTATACAGATCCAGGTACCTAAGACACAGCTTCAAATGCCCATCTTCAGCCTTGCCATGCTCGGCCCCAGCTCTGCTGCTGTCCTCCCTCAGTCCGTATCGACTGCTAAACCTCTGAGATGCTGGCCACAAGGAATGCCCAGTCACACAGTAGGACTGCAGCGCACAGCGCACATGAACAGGCAGTTAGAATCATCCATGATTCCAGATTTACCACGACTAAGACTTGAGTGGCAATGGGGGTTTCATTTAATTGCTCAATAAAAATTTCAGCACCTCTAATTAAGCCACTCGACAGGTGTCAAATACTGCTCTGCTGCATAGGTAAGATTGCCTTTACCTCAGTCAACTCTGAAGTAAATCCTGCACCAAATGACTCCTCAAATTTCATGACCTTGAAGTTTGATTTCTGCAGCTAATTATTGTGTTCCTCTGGATGTTTCCATCAATGCTTCTCAAACTTGCCTCTGTGACTTCAGCTGGGGCCAACTGTGTTATCTCCAAGAGTGTAGATAGGCCTTTATCATAAAAATGTCAAGTGTCATTAAGATTTGATTTTTTTAAATCGTCATAGGATTTTACTCATTTTTGTGCCAAGAATATTTTGTACATGATTCTACCATGGTCTTCTCACACTGTCTTTAGTTTGCTTATCTATCTTCATTAAATGTGAAGTCCCTGGGAGCTTATGTGTAGGGCATGCTCCTGCCAGGGTCTTGCAGACGTTCTGGCATGTGATGCTTCTCTGTATTTCTTGGATGAGTCCACGGTATCTACGCTAGATTTTCCAGTGTTCAGTTTGACTTAAGGAAGGTAAATGACAATGTGGACAAAGAAATCACACACTCCAGGAGTGCACTGCTCAGAGGAATAATTTCATAATAATAAACCCTGGATGTATTCTGTGCTTACTAACTTTTATTCACCTGTTGTCTCTTCTCTGTATTTCCAGGCTGCATTCGGTGCTCTTTCAACTCTCTCCCTCTCTCTCCTTCTCTGCTATTGACCCACACCCTCTACCTCATCTTTCTAAAGCATATGGGGGGGATCTTCCTTTGAAGATAACTTAAAATCTGACATCTTAGGCAGCAAATGGCTAAACCTCCTCCTCATCAAATACAGGGTGACAAATGAGCCTGAGTAAGAATTTCAGCTAAGGTGAAAGGGAGGGAATAAATCAGTTGTCAAAATGTCAGGCTGCTGACTTCTGAAAAAAGATACGAGAAATGGTTATGCTTCTGTATAGGAGGGCTCTGGTACATTTTTCCAGCATTTCTACTGAACAGTGAAACTTTGAGAGGAATCCACATACGCCTTGCTGCCTTGGTATTTTCCTTCAGTGTAAAACTAAAATTCTAAAAGATTCTGTAGGTGGAAACTCATTTTCAGTTTTCAACCAGTATATTCAATAGTAACAAAAGACCAATCAAATAGAAAAATACACAACTCAAATTTTAAAGTATAAAGTTTTACTCAGGCAATGACATTAAAAACGTCTTCAGAGAGGATGCTGTTTTAATAACTCTCAGGAGAATAGAACTATAATATATATATAATATTTTTGATCAGTTTATACTCTCCTCTTCACACTCTCCCTTAGGTAAAGCCATATTAGAGAAATCAAGTAAATGTTTTCATTTTATTTACCAAACTACTTGGTTGGAGACTTAGGACCCTAGAAGCCACATAAATCTTAATGTCATGAAATCCCCTTTGCACACAATGGCTAAAATAAGGCATTTATGAAAGAGGAAGAAGAGCGAGCTGGAGCACCCTAGTGTTGCCTGTTTGTTTCTACGTCACATTATTCACAGGCATTTCTGTGCTTCAGAATGATTTTTAAAACCACTCTATGTTGTATTTGTACAAAAGAGGGATTTAATTTAGAAATTTTTCAAAATAAGCCCCTTACTAAGCTGCCCAAGTCTGAGAATTCTACTGCGCTATGACACATAGTTCAGGACTTCATAAATTATAGATCTGTGTTTTTTTGTTTTTTTTGTTTTTTTTTTTTATCAGACTTTAAGAGTCTTTCTCTTCATTCAATGTTTCCCTGAAAAGCTGATAAAGGTCAAGCACTGTACTCTGCAACTCTTAGCCACAGAGCCAAATATCTTTCCTACTGTAACTCTTCAGAAGTTAAAAATAGCCAGCGGTTCTAATGCAAATCTAGAATCTGTGTTGCTCTGCATCAATGTAGAGAATCGTGCTAGACGTGTGGCATGAGGCAGTCTATAGGAAAGGAGAGCAGCTGAGAAATCCTGCTCACTCACAAGGTAATTCTTCAAAGTCAAGAGCTGGGTTTTACATAAGCACTTGAAAAGTTAAAACTGTATCAACAATGTGTAACTCCACCAAACTGAGCAAAATCTTCCTCAGAGGGATTGTTTTTCTGTAGTACTTCTGGAATCATCGGTTGTCTTTGGGTTTTCTCGTCTCTTATTATAATCCTAGTGGAGATTATAGAAGAAAAAAAGACTTCCAGAAGAAAAATGTTGTCTGATTTTGAGACCAAATTGCAACACGATGAGCCCGTGTTTTTCCTGTCTGAGGATGATCAGTTCCTGGCTCAACTTTGCCTCTGAGTGCTTCTGTTTGATCGTCTGTGTTCCGTGCGCACAGCCCTCTGCGGTTCTCTGTTTAGATAACTCAAGGTAACTATTTGCTTTAGAAATGTAAAAATAGAACAGCACAGGAGTGACTTCCCTATTGGACTGAATCAGAAGAGCTGTGCAGAAAGTGGATGGAAAAGAAAGATTTGGGTACCATGCTCAATTTGAGAAAATATTTTTGCATGCAGAAGGATCAAAGTGATAACCCCGGCTCAGCGGAAGATGGCCAGAGAATGTGAGCGAGAGCCTACTGCTCATTCTGCTAGGTCTATTTCTCCATTGACAAGTGGATTTAGCGCCTGCTGAACTGAAACTGAAAAAAAAAATGCAAGAAGAAAACAGATGTGCTGTGATGTATGCCTGTGTGAGGAGTTGGCTTGTGTCTAATTTTGATTTCAGAGACACGTCAGCACTCAGAACGTTTCTTAAAAGAAGATTCTTCCCTTTAGCCTGTGAGTGTGCTCAGGTGTGCTCGTGAACTTTCTAACCCATTGTCCATTCTGCCATGCTGAATTTACAGTCCTCATTCTGCATCTGCATGCATTCGTTCATTTATTTAGTACTCATTGAACCCCGCGTGGACGAGGTCCTATGACAATTGGGGTGACAGTGCCTAGCCAAGTCAGGAATAATCTCCCTATTCAGTCACAGAGTTTATAATCCTGGAGAAAGACATTATTCAAATCCACTCACAACTAAACATAAAAGTACAAATGTAATAAGTGCTAAGAGCTTTTATAATTGGAGGCATTAATGTAGTCAAACGATGTCAGCGAATGCTCTGAGGAGGAGGTGACCAAGATGCTAAATGGAAATGTGGAAAAGTAGGGGGAAAGGAGCAAGCAACAAAGCCGCGGGGTCAAGGGGAAGCTTTCTAGGCAAAATGAAAGCAGTGCAAAGGCTAAAGCATAGAGCCCTCACTGACCCAGCATCTACCAAGCGTGTGGCAGGCAGACAGAAGAAGACAGTGCAGTGGACACAGAAGGTTTCACACTCTTATGGAGCCTTTACTATAGTGGGGGTTAATTTTTTAAAAATTAGTAAGCTAGATGGATGTAGTCACACACACTCATGATCTCAGCACTCAGGAGGTGGATGCAGGAGGATTGCCATGAATTTGAGGCCAGCCTGGGCGACATCAGCAAGTTCAAGGCCTAAATGTACAACATAGTGAGACCAGGTCTCAAAAACCAAGTAAATAAATAAGTAAATAAATAAATAAATAAATAAATAAATAAATAAATAAATTTAAAAATAAAAATTAATAAGCTAGCTGAACACACTATCTGTCACCAACAGAAGGTGGGGCAGTAGCCCTGACAGAGGGCTGGTGTAGATGGAGAACAACGACTAGGTAGTAAGTGGTTCGAGAAGAACCTAGAAAGGTAAAGAGCCAGGCTAGGTTAGACCCTGCAGGTCACATGGAGGCTGTATTACTCTGAGGGCAGAGCAAAGCCATGCAAGGTGTTAGGTGGAGACTGCATGATGTTTGTGCCTCACAAGTGAGTTTCTGACTCCATGGTGTGGCCAAAATGGAGAAGAATAAGAGTATTTAAAAAGCCAGCTAAGGGGCTGGGGATATAGCTCAGTGGTATAAGCACCTGTCTTCCAAGCACAAGGTCCCAAGTTTGATCCCAGGTGCCACAAAAATAAAACTAAAACGCCAACTGAAAGGTCACTGTGGCAACACATGTCTGTGTTGCAGCAGTGAGGTGGCAGAAAGGTGACCTGAAGGTACCACATGGAGGAACTCATGTCATAAAGTTGGTAATGAGTTAATTTGAGAGGATATGGCTAATGCAGGAGGAGTCAGGAATAACTGCAGACTTCTGGCTCAAATGACTGGATAGATGGTGAGGTTGTAGGGAATTTTGAACTTGTAGTCTATACACACTGTCGTGTGTGTGCATGTGTGTGTGTGTGCATGCGTGCGTGCGCGCGCGCGTGTGTGTGTGTGTGTGTGTGTGTGTGTGGAGTCAAAAGTCAGTTGGGAAAAATCATTTCTTATCAAGACCTGACAACGCGAGATAGCTCAACAAACTAAGAAACTGCTTGGGCAAGAAAAAGGACCAGGGTTCCATCCCAGGTACTGCATGCCACACTGGCCCAGCACCCCTGGATGCACTCAGCCAGTCACCAAGTCCCAGAGTGGTGGCACACGCCTATAATCCCAGCACTTGGAGGCTTGAAAACAGGAGGATCACTACAAGTCCAAGCTGCACAGTGTGACCTGACACATAATACATTTTAAAAATAAAAAATAAAAGACCTGACACACCTCAAATCTACCCTACTTTGGGTGTTTTTTCATAATATTTCCTGTCTCCCAGACTTTAAACTAATCGCTGTTACTAAATCTCCTTTTGAATGTAGACCTAATTGGCCTGAGTCCTGTTCAGTTTTCCTCCAAAATGCCTCTTGTGTCTGAGACTTTTCCTCCCATACAAATAGACCTGCTTCGGTCCCATACCAGGGCTACAAAGGTAGTTCACTAAGTCGCTTCGTTCCTGCCAGTTGAACATTTTTAAAAGTTTAGTCCTTAAATCATCTGTACAAGAATTACCTAAAGAACTATAAAGAAACATCAGTTCATAAGAGCTATATTTAATAATAATCTTTTTTGGTAAGGCCTGGAAATTTACCAATCATCCTATGTAGCTCTGTCATACATAAATTTTATGAAAAACTATATCTTCCTGCCCTAGTTCTCTTCTACATAGAATTTCCAAATGAAAGTTTCAAAACATTACCTGAACAAAGAAGAATCTTTCCTTACCATAGGCTTTTGCTCACACTCAACTAAGCAAATAGGCTCTAAGCTCTTGATGTTGAGGTCCTGTAATTTTTTCATCCTTGGACAAATTTTCAGCCTAATCTCTATTGTACTCCATTTCTCCTATGCAGTATTGCAACTGGACTATATCACTGGCCACACCTCAAAATGTCTATCTTAGATTCCACTGATCCAATGGATTTGAAACATACCAGCAAGATCTCCATCCTCTCTCATTTTCACTTGTTAAATTCTTACAAATTCTCTAATAATCCTTTCAAAATAAGCATTTCCTGCTCTTCCCATTTTTTTCTTTTCCTCTTCTATTCCTTGTCCTCCAAGCTAGAAGGTATCTCTTTGATGTTTGATCTCTTTTGGTTGGTTTTATTTTTATGTATTTGGCACAGGGCCTACAGGGTGTCACTACACAGATCAGACTCTTAGTGGTCTTCCTGTTTTCACCTTCCCAAGTGCAGGGATTACTGATGCACACCACCATGTTCAGTCTCAGTGGCCCTCTCAGCATGCCCTGGGGCCGGGGCCAACACAGCACACCTGGGGATCAAACCCTGGTCCCTGCATCTGCCCAAGCAGGCACTTTAATCTGCTAAGTCATCTGGCTAGCCCTTTTTCATAAGTTTTAACTTTTGATACTTAATACATCACAAAGTTATATACAAATAATATGTCATTTTTTCCTTCTACTTACACATTGAGGATAGGAACTACATTTTATAAAATGATGGATTAGTGAAAAGTTGACCTTAGTTCCAAATCCATCTAATGTGTTTCTCTGGGCAAAACATTTATCTTCTTTGTTAACTGGAATAATGTCACCTACTTTTATAGAATTTTGGACAGTATAAATTCAGGTGTCTTATAAAAAGATAAACCACCTGAAGTGGCCAATATTTAATGGTTTTCACCTACAAAACTAGCTATTTCATTATACCTGCTGGCTCTCAATATTTTAGTACACTTCCCTTTAAAACATTTTCATGTCTGATTATGTTTGATATTCACTTCACACTTCAGCCCCTTGCTTGCTGAATATATATTTGAATGCAACAATAGTATCAATTATTACCCTAAAGAGACAGAAGAAATAGAAGTTGAATTAGCAAACAGCTATTAATCTACTTCAGTATTTATCCTTGCCTGTTGTTTTTCAAAGCAGGTGAACAAACAGCGATTTTAAAAAGTAAACTAAAGCAAGCTGTTTTCTAATGAGAAAATTCTATTGAATAAAGGTCAGCAGGAGAAGCAACAGCACTCATTGTCTCTTGCTTATGGTCCACCTGGGTATCATATAAACCTGCTCAAATGTCTCTCTTGTGCCTTGCCTCACTTACAGTTTATCTAAGTCACATTATGCTCCCACCTAACTGACATACTTGCTCATTAGTCCGGACATTAACGATGCTTCCAAATCCAGGCTTTAAGAGAAGTATGCACATCTTATCTCTTCAGTTATCTCTCTCTTCTGCCTTACTACAAAAAGAAAGAGAGAAAATCTCTTGGCTAATTAACACAAAGGAGATTCTTGGCTCCAGAAGGTCAGTGTTATGCAGACTATAAAGGCCAATGAGCCAGGAAGGAGTTGCTGCTGTTTTGTTTGCTTCAACACTTCAGACAGATCAATTGAAGAGAAACACTTAGTCTAATGCTTCTTTCCTTAAAAAAGACCTTATCTACGTTGGTAAATGGATGGAAGTAGAGACCATGCTTACAAGTCAAATAAATCAAGCTCATGTGTGTCAACATCATATTGTCCGCTGAGTGTAAGAGACTCAAAAGTACCTAGGATCCACAAGGTACAGTAGACATTGGGAAAGGGAAAGAAAGTGCTCAAAAGAAAAGGACAACTGGCATGTGTGAAAGGAGAACAGAAGGAAAGGAAAAGAAAAGAAGAATATTTATATGTGCAAAAGGTAGATGAAACAGTTATACTACTGTTTTCTTTTGATTCATTAACAAAGCACTTTGTGCTTATGTTGTTTGATCAATTATGCATGCCTATATCTTGTAATCTGAGCAACAACTTTGAAGATAACAATATGCGATTTGTTAAGTATTGTGAACTTCCTGTTGTCTTATTTTGAAATTTTGCATCATGATTTTTGTTGCTTTTTTTTTCTCTCTCTCTCTCTTTAAAATTAAAAAAAAAAAAAAACTTTGCCCCAGCAGCATTATGCTAAAAGAGGTCCTTCAGGATGACAAGGTACTCCAACAGTGCAGCAGTGGGAGAGGTTCCATAAGACAGTGTCACAGATGAAAATATGTAATATAACCATTGTTAAATTTAAACAATAAAAGAATTGAAAAAAAAAAAAAAAAAGACAGTGTCACAGAGTTTTGAATATTGAATAGAAAGAAAGCCACTACAAATAGAAGCCAAAACCAGGGCAAAGTTCCAAGAAAGAGCATCAGCACTGAAAGGGTTCAGTCTTTTTGCCACCTCTGTGTCAGTTGTGACAATGAAGAAGTTAATTAACATCTCTGTGCTTCAATTTTTTGTAACACTTGCCACACAGAGGTGGTGACAGCAAAAGGAACCATGGGTACAGAGTGGCCAGCTCAGTGTACCACACAGCAGCTTCTCACTAAGGGAACCTAGTGGCAGGAAGGTGACAGGAGCTCTTCATGTCAGATGTTAGACTTAGAGGAAGATTTTTTTATTTGAAACGTTTCAAATTCAGTGACAAAACTGTTTCCAGAATGAGGTTTAGAGCCAAAATTAGGTTGCAAAAGCATTAAAGCTCTGAGTAGGTCAGGATGCAAAATATTCTTTCTTTCTTTTTTTTTTCTTTAAAATATTCTTTCAAAGAAAAAAAAATCCTGAAAAAAAAAAATAAGAGTGAGGTAGCTCAGCAGCATGAGAACCTTGCTGGCAAGCACAAAATCCCGAGTTTGATCCCCAATACAGAGAGAGAGAGAGAGAGAGAGAGAGAGAGAGAGAGAGAGAGAGAGAGAGAAGAGTGGAAAGGTCCAGTATGGATTCAGAAGTAGTGGAGGCACTCTTGGAAGAGACCAGCTGCAAAGGCCTCAGGGTAGTTAATGAACTAGCATCCTACTCAATTCACTCTAAATCCATCTGCCATATTCCCAACCTCTGTGCCATGGGGATCATTTTGCCCTCTTGGGGACAGGTAACCTAGGAGTAGAAGATATCAAATGCCGTATGACTAGCAATTCTCCTCCAGAGGCAACTTGCTCTCTAACCATCTCACTTGACACCTGCTGGCCACCTGACATGCTTTGTGGCTAAGTGTTAGGATTTATATGCTTTATACGTGCAGACCTAAACTGTGAAGTCCCCAGGGTTCAACACTAGACCTCAGGGACTCAAAGGAAGAGACATGACTCATGCACACATTTTTTGGCACCTGACTCAGGCCATCCACTTTCTTGTGGATTAAAATTCATACTCATTCCATACCCTTGATGCATGATGCTGGCCCTCATTGGACCCTGACCAAGGTTTACAGATAGGATTCAACATGACTACTGTGAACAGTGATTTATTTAAAACAGTCTCATCACATATTTCTACGCTGAGTAGCGAGAGAGAAGGAGACATAGGCAAATAAGCAAAGTATTTTGCAACAGATATCATAATTTTTCCTTAACACATGATCAAATTGTTCCTCTATTTTTCTAATCTTTTGAATAACAAAGCAAAAAAATGATTCTATTCTTCTCCCACTGATCTCTAAGATACTTCAGGTTGAAAACTCATTTGAGATAAAACACTGTGTCCCAATTCTCTCTGCCTGATATTTCCCTTAAATATATCAGTGGCATTATAAGCTTAATGTTATTTCTGTCTCACTTTCCCAAAATCAATGTAGTGCATAGGCTGACATCCTAGAGCATCACCTTTCTCTGGAGTAGGTAGAAATTGGCCTCACATCTTTTCATTTCTGTAAGATTTTTTTTGGTAGCTGTTTTAATACAAGCAATGACAATAATTATTATTGCTTTTTCTTTTCTTTAAATTATAGAAATTCAAATACTCACTTACCCTGAAATTATTATAATTTATATTTGAAAGCAATGACCTAATAATTTACACATTTTAAGCCTTAGTAGTTTACTAGACTTATAAATAAATACCAACCACTTCTGAAAACATCCATGATGGTGATTAGATTTCTTTCTTCTTTGCTAAGTAGATCAAGCTAGATGTTATCCATGTTTTAGAGACATAATAAAACCTAAGGGTTTCTTAGTGGTAGAGTTGCAATAAAGATAAGCAGAAAAAATATTGCCCCATACAGTGTTCTCTTTGATAGATTTTTGTCTCTGCTTGTCAGCAAGCTGCCCCTAAAATGATACTGCATTAATTCATATAATTGAAAGCAAGTCAATTTAAATGAAACATTAAAGTAGCATTCAACGTGAACTTTCACCTAAAATTTGAACTTCTAAAAAGCTGTTCATGGGCCTGGCAGGATGGCTCAGTGGTCAAAAGCGCCTGCTTGGGAAAGCTTAGGCGGCTGCAGGGACCACCGTTCGATCCCCAGCACCACATGCTGCGCCAGCCCTGCCCTCAGGGCAGGCTGAGCTGGCCATAAAAATAAACAAATAAACAAATAAACAAAAGTTCTGAAATAAAAAGCTGTTCATTTCAAATCAGTTAATATTTATGACAATTATATAAAATGTGAGGAATGATGCAAATTTATTTTATTGTCCCACCTAAGTACCATGTGGCATCAACTTAGTGAAAAGTTATTTTTCTTTGAGGTTAGTCTCAGTCTGGATATGTTTATAAGATTGGAGAATCTTCTGGTCTATGTCTAGATGTCTCCCCAGAGCTTCATGCAGTCATCGGATTTTTTTCCAGAGGTGATTGAACATAGAGCACGAGATAATACATTTGAAAGTAAAACTAGATATTGGCCAACATAGACTTTTAAGAACACTTACTGAGAAAATCCAGCTGTTAGAAGCCACAGAAATGGTGGAGAAAGAGAGAAGGAAAATGGGTTTTTGGCTGAATACAAGAATGTCATCCAGCACTGAAGAGTCTCTCTGATTAGTTTCAAAAATTCTAATGACACTGTGGAGTTCTTTGAATGCATTTCCACAAAACTAAAACCTTTGGAAGGGATGATTATAAGTAGAGAAAAGAGGGTAGGTATTTGGAAGAACAAATTAAAAATTAATATGCCAGAGCTAGATTATTAAAGACTATTAAAATTAATCATAGCTAACCATTTCATTGCTTTTTTTATGCTTCAGATCCTTCACATAATGACGGAGTTGGAAGATTGTTTCCAATTCATCTAATTTTCAGGAAAAGAATAAAAAATGTCTTTCTAAATTCTGCACATTCTCAAAAGTTACACAGTGAGCAAGTGTTAAGGCCTTGATTCAGTTTGAAGTGATCTGATTTTGATTTCAGAGTCTATGGAATGCAGTCCACAGCGGGCTGTACCACTGAAAGCTCTGAAAGCTGACCACTAGTGTAGTGTGAGGCACCACTTCAAATAAATGCAAAGCTCTGTGTGTACAAAATAATAACAGTCTTCAGGGCATAGAGCTGTGGGTAAATTTGAATTCCTAGTAGGAACAGAAGCCTAGAATATTTACATGGCAAACCTTAAAACTACAGTTGGTACTAAAGTACCATACCTATTCATCATCTATTATTGTAGACTGGAATTAAAATCATAAGATTAAGCATTCTTAAGCATTCCTGTTTAAGGCAAAAAAAATTTTTTTTCTCTTATCAGGATTATTGAGAGTCTTTTTTTTTTTTTTTTGAGACAGGGTCTCCCTATGCAGTTGAGGCTGGCCTTAAGCTCACTTTTGTAGCCCAGGCTGGTCTCAAACTTGCACTGATCCCGAGAGTCTTATTTTAAATATGACAATCTTTTTCTTTTTTGATGGAAGAACAAGTAACCAAACTATAAATAAACTGAACCCAGCTCTTTTTAACAGAAAGTTGTTTGACCCCTTTCAAAAGAAAAAGTTTAACTGTTTGCTACTTCTTAAAAATAAAGAACTCAAATGCACACTGTTTCTATACAATAAGTCTAATTTGAATTCAGTTGGTGGCTTAAGATACTGAGGTTGATAAAAATATTAGAGGACACACTGTATTGCCCTCAAGTTGCTCGCTGAGGACTCACTACTCAAAAGAAAGTAGTACATTCCTAAAAGCATGTGCCACATGTCCTGTGACTATCATGGAGAGGAGTTTCCTGGAGGATGTTACAAAGCTGTTAAGCTAATCCTTTCTCAGCAGTTGTCTGATAAGAAGATATGGCCAAGGTCCTTGTCACTTGAATTAGAAACTCTTAAAAATGATACCTTCAGGAAGAAAGAGACATGATACAAAGGGTGGACTGACAGTCCGGAGGGTCTGGCACTTAAAAACTGTCTGCATCCACACTAGAAATGAAAGCCCCCTGCTATGGCCTTGGCTCGGGTGACTCCACAATTGGGAATCCCCATGCTCAATAAGGACAGAAGAAACACTGGACAGAGAATGCAAAATCACAAAAGCCAAGAATGAAGAGCCATTTGCAGAGGGAAAGACAGCCCCTAAATAGCCCCTAAAGAGGGTGCAGAACAAGAGGCGTGGTTGGCCACCTGAGGACAGCCAAAAAGATCATTTCAAGATGGACAGGAGCAGAACAGTTAAGAAGTTAGAAATGGAAAGGAAGGAAAAGTAGGAAACCATAGCACTAGGGAGGGGAAGATGCTTTATTAGGATAACAAAAGATTGAGGGCATCAGCAGATTGAAGAAGAAACACCAGTAAAGGGGATTTAAAAATGAAGAGTAAACAAAGGTTAATCAAGGAGTCAAGATCTTGATCACTGTGCTACAAACATTTTCTTAACACAAAAGTAACCTTTAGCTGGTTACAATAGGGGCCACAGAGATAACTCAGCAGTCTAAGTGCCTGCATAGGCTAGTAGAAGGACCCAGGTTTGGTCCCCAGTACCACATGTCATGCCAGTCCCACTCTAGACATACCAAAAGAGTCAGTCACCAAGACCAGATGTGATGTCTCATGCCTGCAATCCCAGTACTGTGGAGGAGGCTCAGACAGGAATCTGAGATGCATAGTGAGACCCTGTACCAAATGCATAAAATTTAAAAAGAAATCATTACAATAATATGATTCCTAGTTCTCATCTGCAGAGATTTTAATTAAATTGCTTGGGATCTGGTAGGCATCATCTTTACTGACTAGTTTTTCCAGGTGATCGTAACATTCATGTAGAGAACCACCAATTTCAAAGACTAGAACATTGTATTGAGGCTGCTATCGGAGGTTGCTTTTGAATAATAAAGTCTGTCTTCCTCAGAGTTGAGGGTGGGGTAGTATTGGAGTGAAAGAATAGAACCAAACAAATTAAAAACTCTTATTAAGGAAAGACACTGAAAGAAGTCATGATGGATAGCTTCAACCTGAGAAAGTAAAAAGCAAGATGTTTCTACGGAGAAGTGAAGAGTAAGAGTCTTAAAAGAAACTTTAAACATTCTTCATGGCTATTAGATTTCCTGCTGAGTAGTAGCAAAGTGGTACAACACTTCCCTAACGCACACTTTGGATTCTACTATCAGTTTGAAAAAACAAACAATCAAAAAACTATGGAATTCCACCCGGGACAAATAAAGAAATTATATAGTATCTTTCATTCTATCTTTATTGATTGGGACTCACTGACACAGAAAAGGACAAAGAAAAACAAAATTCATAATCAGGGATAAGCTAGGAGAGTAGTAAAGTTGCAGAGCGTTAGGCAGGGGGTTGGGTAGGATGAGTCAGAGCAAGGAAATCTCAACCATGGGTTCAGATCTCGAAGAGTGACTTGAAAATTTGCTCGGAGTGGGGTCTGGAACGCTATCTTGCCTTATTACTTCAGTTTAAATCACAGGGAAACTAAGGCTCACAGAGATGCTGAGATCCAGTCACTATAAAATGCCAAGCATGTAGTGCCAAAAAGCGGTGAAAAAAGCGTCTTCTGCTTTCCATACCTGCCTGCAGTTCTTTCTTTCTT
>PVJA010003897.1:8520-74545 GCA_004027025.1 Myocastor coypus | reverse complement strand
AATTAAAGAAGACTCTTTGAAGCCAAAAGAACCAAGAAGATAGAATCTGCAAAGCTGCAGAAGGACTTACTGTGAGTAATTTCTGAACAGCAGCACACACAGGGGCAAGGTCAGTAGGTCTCCACAGCAAAGCTGCAGGTGAGAACGGTGGCTTCAACTCTGTAAAACAAGACCAACAGACTAGTTTCCTCTTAGGTCCCTTTCATTTCCAACTTTTTCACAGCATTCTTCTACCAGAATTTCTAATTAAAAACAAAATTTCATAGGTCACAAGTCCAGAAGGTTTTTATATTATGAAGAAATTAATGACCCAAATTCAAATGCTTTACCAGTAAAACTGAGATGTCTTGGATCAAATAGTCTAAACTCGGCTCTGCCTCCATGGATTATTGTTCCTTCTAGTTGGTTGTCCTGGTTGCTATTTATCTTGCATGGTCCAAGGCTTTGTTTCCCCAACTGCTGTGCCAGAGGAGCACTGACTGATGTATCTGTGCAAAAATGTGTAGGCAAATTTCTCTTGTCCTTTACTCTCTGCCAAGTGCACAGTTTACTTTTAGGTATGGCAGGAACTTGGAGGACATATAGAAAAAGGAAGGTAAACTGTAGATAAACTGGAATTTCCTAAAGAACTGCGTTGATTTCTAATTCATCCTATTGAATTGATAAAGGAATTAATAATGATTACGTGCAAAAAGACTCACTTTAAAAAGATATTGTTTTAGATGTTTCAAGCAGCAATCGGGGCTGGGGACACAGCTGAGTGGTCTAAGTGCCTGCCTAGCAAGCGCAAGGACCTGAGTTTGATCCCCCGTATTGCATGCCATGCTGGGCCTGCGTAGGGTTCACTGAGTCAGCCACCAAAACCAAGCATAGCGGTACATGCCTGTATTCACAGTGACGAGGAGCCTGAGACAGGAGTACCACTATGTGTCTAAGCTGCGTAAAAATGCAAATTAATTAAAAAGGCTGGTCAAATAGCTCAGTGGATTAAAGCACCTGCTTAGGCAGAAGCAGATATGAGGGTTCAATCCCCAGCAAGCCAGACTGGCCCCACCTCTTGGGCACCCTGAGAGAAAGATCGAGACTGGGCGTGGTGATGCACACCTGTAATCCCAGCACGTGGGAGGCTAAAAAAGGAAGATCACTGGGAGTCTGATCTGTGTAGTGAGACCCTGCAGATCCTGTGCTAAACACATTTTTAAAAAATGAAAGATTTTTAAATACATTTTTGTAAAAGGCATAAATTAAAGGTTGGTAAATTCTTCAAAATACAGTTTATCTTGGCTTTGGAGCTGTTTACATGACTGCAAACTCAGAAGCAAGAGAAATGAGAAATTGTCTACAGGTTTTCCTGTACAAAGAAGTGATTTTTTTTGTCTTCTCTCAGTTGGATGTAACATTGTTCGTTGATTCCAAGGCATATTTCCTTGTATTTTAAAAAAATGGTGTGATATTAATTCACAAGTCTTAGATTTCAACTCTAATACATTATGTTTTGTGATTCTTTGTAATCTTTAGAATTCTCAATTATTTTACTGTCAGAATTTTCTCTGTTTGACAAATGTTCTAAAAGAAGCTCAGTCTAGACGTGCAAACTGATTTGCAGAACAGATAAAAAAAACTTTGATAACTTTAGCAAGTGTGTCTAAATAGATTGTTCAAGTATTTGGCCTTCACTGGTATTAATTGCCCTAATACTACATGTGTTTTGCATCTTTGATTTTGTGTGCATAGAAATTCTTTCACACAAACATTTAGTAATGCTATTATTATTATTTATGATTTTCAAAGTAGATCACAGTCTTTTTAGCAATGAGAACATATACATAAATTTAAACTGACAGCAACTCGCAGATCCCTAATATCCCAATATGTTCTGATATATATCACTCGCCTTAGAAAATGATTATTAATAGCCAGACTACAAAATTGCTTAAGAAGTATTACATTTCAAATTAGCCATGCTTTTTTAAAAAATTACACAAATGCATTAAGGCTATTTTTCTTTGTCATCTGTTATATTAGTTTTCCCTACTTAAAAAAGGATAGAGCATGTGTGTGTGTGTGTGTGTGTGTGTGTGTGTGTGTGTAGAATGATAGAGATGGACAAAAACGAAGAGATCTGAAAAAAAAAAAACAAAAGGAAAGAAAAAATTTGTCATGGACCTAGTTCATTTGCTTATCTTAGATCAATCAACAAAGTACTTCAAACCTTTCTAACTTACTTCAGGTTTGGCTCAGATCTCTTCTCTGATGGTCTAATTTGTTACCAACAACAGTATTTTTTACAGATAAGGCAGGTGGGGACTGAAGTTATTGACAGTGAAACAGGAGGTCTGTGTCTGAGGACTGAGGTGAAGGAACAGGAAACACTGCCATTCAAAAGGATTCTGTTTGAGGCATATTGGTCACAAAAAAAAACAAATGGCTCAAAATGAAATTGAAGCTTATACCTCTGTAAAGTGTTTGCTACCCCAACTATTCCCTTTGGCTTTTTCAAAGCTCAGTATAGCTCTTGGGTAAAAGGGCTTCACCGAGAATTTTACCAACCAGCAGTCAACCAATCAATAAAGTCTAACTGTTTCTGATCCAAAGCCAAAATTTTCTTCTATTAAATATATGAAGATAATTGCCTTTGCATGTCAGAGCTTTTCAGAGAGAGACATCACTGACATAAAATAATAGAGCTTAAATATAGCTAACATTTTTGAGATCTCTGTGTCAGCCATATGCTAAGTGATTTCTATCTTGTCTGTTCATGAAATCTTTCAACTAACTGAATGATGTAAGTGGCATTTTTACCCTTAGGTTTGGACCTTGAGACGTGACCACTTGACATCATTACTTGTTCCAGAAAACATTGGTTATAAACAATATAACCCAGATGTAGACTCAGCACTGCCTGACCGAAAAGTCAATGCTAGTATCCACGACACCACACTACCTTTTTAGGCATATAATTCCTTTTTTCCAGATGTTCTTGAATTCTCAGAAGATCAAAATGGAATTGCTAGTTATCTCAGGCTAAAAGCCCTGCCATACGTTACCTCTGAAACCCCCCAGGTACCAAGAATGGTGCTAGGCACATAGTAGGTACTTGGAAAATACCTATTGAATCTAATCTCTTACCATCTCACTCTTCTATGAAATTAAGTAAGAATCCATAAAATGTAGTCATAAACATAATGTTATTTGAACAGGAACAAGATGGCATTATGAATAATAGATTGCAATCTATTAAGCACAGAGATACAACAGTTTAACAGGATAATGCAAGGATTATTATAAAATATTAAGAGATTACTGTAAGTGGTACATCATCTTTTTCACTATCAATAAAAGCAAAACAATGCTGAGAAATAGCCCTTCTTGTTTATTTGCTTTACATGAAAGCTTCACGGAGTTGTCTGACTACACTTAAGGCAATCAGGCTCTTTTCTAGGTTCTGAAACTAAATGGTTCTGTGACTGTCAGCAGCAGACTAACGCCCTTGAGACTAAATCCCCACATGGTTAAAAGTAGGTGAGGATCAGATTAGATGATTTATAAGGTCTTTCCACTTCTAAAATCCAATCTGTAATGTCATTGCAATAGATTTTCATGTTAGTGTTGCTGGAAAAGCACTTACAATTAGAGACAGCTTGTGTATGCGTAGACTTTCTAGTAATGTCATAGGAACTACAAAGTCATAAATGCAGATCCAGGAAACCTTGATGCTGGATTCTAAACCTACTTTTCTATCCATTAGCTGTGTCATCAGTATTAACTAATGTAACCTCTCTGCATCTGGATTTCTTCAGTGTGAACAATAGAGAGTTAGGTCAGAGAATTTTTGCCCAACTCTGAAACAAGTGATTGTGTTCTGACCACTGCAATGATTTGATGCCTTCTAAGGAAAGCACCTGCTAGTGGAAAGTCTGTGCTTGACTCACTTGATCTTAGGCAAAAGGCTGAGAAGCTATGCGATTGGCTCAAAAGATGATAAGTGTGTCAGTCAGTGTGGCACAGCTGGGTCATTATTTAAGAATCTCAGAGGGAAGACTGCAGAAAACAAAGCTGGAATCCATAAACCAAATTCTAGCAAAGAATGGCAGGGCAGGACAAGAGAGAAGACCTAATAACTATAAAGCTAAGAAAGAGACCTAGAGGAAAGTGCTATGCCCCTCAAACTCTTTTATCCTTGAGTTCTAAACTACCAGTAAACTATGCTTTCTTTAGTGATGCTTCAGTGTCAATGGACTTCTTATGCTGTAGTTAAAAGTTATTCGATCCAACTGCGTGGAGAAACAAAGAACTTAGAAGTTTAAATGCATTGCAAGGAAATGTGCTATAATGGACAAATTTTAATACTGACAGCCCTGTAGGCAAGGGCCCCTTGTCTGGGCTGTAGTGGGCCACAATGCATCTAGGTTCAGATGTAGAAATGACATTTTATTGAAATTTCAAACTCGAACACCTTTAGAGATAAGACTGAGGAGAGCAATTTGCCACAAAGCACTGACAGAACCCTGGGGAGGGAGAGGGCTGGCCCTGCAATAAAGCTTTCAAATTCATTTCCCTTTCTCCATTTTCATTAAAAAACAAAATAACAAAAGAGACAGTATGCCAAACAAACACATAAGGGGGCCAAAACCTCTGAAATAGATGATTAACCAGTCAAAGAACACTCAAAGGAGACTGATCAGCAGATGAAATAATTTACAACCCTGCAGTGTGTGCATAACTGTGAACTGGGATCCTATAATTGGAGACAAAGTCAACTGGCGAGTAGAGAGGTTATCTTCAAGAATCTGGAGATGGCGCTGAAGACCTGTCAGGCAGTTCCACCATTAAACAATGGAAGTTGAAAAATAGAGCAACTAATATTTGTGAAGCATCTGGAACAGATTCCGCACAGCATAGGCATTACAGAACTGTGTAGCAAATGAAACCAAAAGGAGTATATATCTGGACAGGCCCAAAATTCAGTTGAATGGTCTCCACAGAGACCACAGAGAAGCACTCACAAGGTGTCCTAAGGGATACTATTCAGGTGGATAGAAGAAGCCCATTTAGCCTTAAGGTTACCAAGATCCAGGTCTAGATGTTTCCCTAAGATAATTTTATACACTTGAACTCAAATGTATCAAAAACTTGAAGGGAAAGACATTTTTTTCTTTACTGAATTGTCTTGCTTGTCTTACTTCTCAGGCAAGACTAAGACCAGCATTGAGCTTACAATCAGCAAAAGTTGTGAATGACAGAGCAGGTACATAGCAATTTTATGAAGTAAAAGTGATGTTACTATAAGCATTGGTATTTGGGAAAGGAAATCTAGGATTTCCAGAGACCTCCATCAATGAAGTAGACAGCATGAGTATAGTGACGCAGAGCTTTGAAACTTAAACGCAAATATTTTAAAACCAACTTCAAGATCTTTTACAATCTACAAAGTAGAAATAGACACTTTGGTGTTGAATCTTCCCTGATAGAAATCCATGCAACAAAGCTATGTAAATATGGAAATAAAGATGATGAAAATATGTAATATAACCATTGTTAAATTTAAACAATAAAAAAAATTGAAACCAAAAAAATATGGAAATAAAGAGTCACAAACAGTAGTCTGTATAGATGTTTACAAAGTATTTTTAAAATAATGAGAACCTGGTTATGATTTTCACCATAAGTCATAGGACAAAGATCAAGGTAAGACAGTAGTTACTCAAACAATAAAAAATTCAGTACTGATGAAGATCAGAATGTCAAAAGGCTACAAATAATACCCTTAACTCAGCTGGAAAAATCAGAGCCAGTTCATAAGTACATATTGTTGACTGATTAAAGAAGAACAGTTGGAGATGTAAAAACAGGACTACAATTTAACAAATATGCAGTTCTGCCCTGGCACAGTACTAGTTGCTTTATCTGTGTTACTTCATCTAATTTCATGTTAATCTTGAGAAGATATGTAATCTATTTCCACTTTTTGCACAAGAAAATTAGGGGTCAATTTAATAAACCTGCTCAATTCTCCTACACTCAACGGCTACAAATCAATAAAAACATGTCGAAGAGCAGTTCAGAAGAATCTATCAACAATTTCAAGGATTGAAATTATTGCCTCAGCAATTCAAGTTTTAGCCACTTGTTCCTCAGAAATACTTTCACAAGTGTGCAAAGATATTATGTGCAATTTTCCTTATTGCAGCATTATTCTTAACATTGAAAATTTGGAGAGCACATAAAAGATTTTTGTAAAATAACTTACGATGCTCCTATATTCTATAATACTTTGAAATGACAATATCAAAATGCTTGAAATTAAACTTATTCAGAAGGATGCCTGAGAAATACTCTCATGTAAAAGTCAAAAGTATGTATGTTGCAAAATGCACCTTTTACAAACAAAATTAATTTTGTAGTCATGTGGGTATAGAAGAGATCTAGAATAATGCCTACCACATGCTTTTAGTGTCTGCATCAAAGCTGGGGTAGGGAAAAAACCACAAGGCATCTTCTATTCTCCTGTATCATTTAAACTATTTCTAGTAAATATGGACTAGTCCATAAGGAAAGATTGAAGGTCATCAGGAACCCAAGGTTACGCTAGCTATTATGATGCACCACAAGTCTTGCTCCAGAGTCTATTTTCAAGTTTATGAGTCGGGAGTTCTCTCATCTCACAGTGAGCTTTCTCCATCCAAGGTGGAAACTGATGCATGATAGAATTACTTGAGAGAAAAAGTGAGAGCTTTCCAAGGAAAATCAATTAAAGCATGGATGGAGGCCATGACAGCAGCCACAAGCACATTCTCCTGCCAAAGAATGAATTTCCACCTCTTTCCACTTCATGGAGATATACAAAAGTATTGTATCACATCAGTTCATTTGCCCCAAATGTAGTTCTTTCCAGCAATTCTATTCAGTTTAATTAGAACAGTTGACATGGTCAGAGTCAAACAGCTACCAGTGATAATACCATTTTCAAATACTTTGTCATTGTGTTTATATCTCCAAATTCAAACCTTCAGCATTCCTATGTTTTTTCCCCCCTTAGGTACAGTTCTGCTTCAAATTAGGACTATTAAAAAAAATCACAGCATCAGAGTGTAAATCACAATGGTAAGCAGAAGAGCTGATTTTTCAGAGACACTGTATTGCTCAGTAACAGTTGATTATAATTATTAATAAGATTTCAAAGTCTGAAAAAATAAAATAAACAGGATGGAATAGGATATAAATATAAGAAACTAAAAAAGTATCCAAAACCCAAGAATATGGAAAGTCGACAAATTAAACTACATGATGACCTACCTCACTGAATCAAAGCAAGTTATTACTGGCAGAGGGGCCACCAAGAGAACAGATTGAACCACCCACAAAGCGTTCATCTAGATTCCCTTAAGGTCTTTCTTTTCCTTATCTTCATGATGTATAGAGCCCCTCAAATAGAAATACTTAAGATTAATTTATGAGATTTTTACATCAGCCTACAACCTAATCAAGGCGCAATCTTAGTACAATTTCTTTATTCCTAAAAGGTAGGAAAAAAGTAAAACTTACAATACACAGTGCCCATCATGGGAAAAAGGGAGGAAAAGCAGTTATACTTTTAGAAAGGGGGAAGAGGATCATGAGGAGCGGGAAGGAAGAAGGGAAAATAGGATTGAAAATTACTGTATGCATGTATCATTTTCCCAGAATGAGACTCACTATTTTCTATAACTAATATGCACTAATAAAAATATGCAGTTTTTAAAAAACATAAACTTACTCTTACATAAGTCTAGGTTCACAGTCGAATTACAACTGCAAAGTCCAGTGATCTCGGCCCTTAAATGCCTGGGTTCTGCTCTGATCACACAATACAAGTGTGTGCACATGATCCTGTGCTCCACTACCTAGCAATTTTATCTCAGTGAAAACTCATAAGAACCATGACAAACAAGTCACTGCAAAACCATTTCCAAACTAAATCAAAACAAGCAACCAATCCAACTAAACAGTGTATCTTCTTTCTTTCCCAAAAACCACTGTCTCTGTTTTCTGCTGTGAAGCCAAACTATGATTAATTTGCATTTCACAGAAAGGCAAAAATGTTCAATGAAATTTTATTCTTTTTTTCTTTCTCTTGTTTTATATTTTCATCCTTGCTTTTTTCTTTCTTTCATTATTTTTTCTGGTGCTAGGGATTAAACCAAAGGTCACATGCATGTTAGTACACACTAGACTATGTCCCAGGTCCCTAGTTATTTTCAAACAGGAAAGTAGAACTTTACAAATGGGAAGGGGACATAGTGATGAAGGGAAACATATCGGAGGAAACTGAAAAGAGTAAAAGGAATTCAGATGCAATATGTGCGTATACCAGCTCTTCGGATGAAAACATTCATCATGTATTGCAAACATATATATATATATATATATATATATATATATATATATATCCTAGTATAAAAAGATGAGGAATTCGAAGTCCACCTCTGTACATTTAGATAAATACTAAAAAGTCCATAAGAATATTTCTCAAGTGGATACACTTCAATAACTTCATTTCACTCAAAGAATACGGTCACAAAAACCTTCACAATTTTAATTTCGTCTTTGGAATTCTTATAGAGACTATATATTTGCACATGTAGCTCTGGTTTATTTCCCTTATGAGTATATGTTCAAGATACATCCACTTCTCCACTTATATATGAAGGCATTGAGTTTATCCCTCTTTATAGCTGAGTAATACGCCATTGTATGAAAACACCACATCTTTTTCATCCATCCTTCAGGTGACAGACATTTTGGTTGTTTCCAAGATTTGGCTATCACAAATTGTGCTGCTATAAACATAGGTACACAAATATCACTACTATGATATGATGTTTTCTTCTTCTGGGAAAATTTCCAGTAGAGGGATAACTGGATTTAATGGAATCTCCAGTCCTATTTTTTTAAGGAGTCTCCACAATTACTTCCATAATGGAAGTAAAGCTTACATAATGGTTGCATCAGTCTGCATTCCCACCAGCAGTAGGGAAGGGTTCCTTCTTCCCCATTTCCAACATTTGTTGTTGGTTGATTTCTTTATGATAGCCATTCTTTTTGGGGTGAGATGGTATCTAAGTGTTGTTTTGATTTGCATTTCACAGATGGCTAGTGATGTGAAACATTTTTTCATGTGTTTATTAGCTTCTAGTATTTCTTCTTCTGAGAAGTATGTGCTCATATCAAATGCCCATTTCTGGATTGGGTCTTTAAATTTTGGAGACCTGATTTTTTTTTTTTTTAGTTCTTTATAAATTCTAGATAGACAACTTTTGTCTGAGTAGTTGTTAGTCAAGATTTTTTCAAAATTTTGGGGTGCTTTTTACACTTTGTTGGTAATTTCTTTTGACAGACAAAGCTTCTCAGTAAGACGAGGTTCTAGTTGTTAATTATTTAAATTATTACTCGTGCAGTTTGATTTTTGTCCATCAACTTCTTGCCTGCCCCAATGTCTTCAAGATTTCCTCCTACTTCTGAGTTATAGGATATTACAGCACAGGTTCTCTTATATCCTGGGTCTTTATTGACCTTGAAGGGCTAGGGCCAAAATATTGGCTATCCTTATAGCCCTTCTTTTTCTCCAATTGTCGGTCTGTTAACTTACATTCTCAACCCTCCAGCAGAAAAGCTCACAAGCTTCACTGGTGGCACACTGCAATTGCAAAACCTTTGATTGTATATGTATCTGCTTCCTCTTGTCCAAAGAGAAGTATATTCTTTCCTGTTTTTTCTTTCTTTCTTTCTTTCTTTTTTCTATGCAACATTAATAGGGAGGTGGGTCATGCCCACACACTGCACTCTATAGAATGATTGTGAGGACAATATGCAATATGTCAACTTTCAAAGAAAAAAAGGGGGAAAAGAAAAAAAAAAGAGTAATGTGGATTTAGAAAGGTTAATGTTTAGTTGTTTGATCAATCTTATATACCTATATGTATTAATTAAACTGATCCGATGATGAAAATATGTAATATAACCATTGTTAAATTTAAACAATAAAAGAATTGAAAAAATAAAATAAAATAAGGCCATAAGCCGGGTGTGGTGGCGCACTCCTATAATCCCAGCACTTGGGAGGCTGAGGCAGGAGGATTGGTGAGAGTTCGAGACCAGCCTGGGCTACGAAAGTGAGCTCAAGGCCAGCCTGAGCTGCATAGTGAGACCCTGTCTCAAAAAGACAAAATAAAATAAAAAAGATTTCCTCCTACTTCCTCTTCCAGATTTAGTGCTTCTGTTTTAATATTTAGATCTTTAATCCATTTTGACTTTAGTTTAGTGCATGGTGATAGACCTGGATCGAGTTTTACTTTCCAGCATGTGGAGACCCAGTTTTTCTTGCATCATTTATTAGAGTCTGTCTTTGTTCTAGTAAATACATGTTTGACCCCTTTGTTGAAGATAAGGTGACTAAGTGTGTTTGCAGTTGCTAGTGCATCTTCTAATCTATTCCACTGATTCTCAGATCTATAGTCTCCCAAATACAAGAACTCAAAAGATGAAATAAAAATGGAAAAGTATAATATAACTAAATGGAAAGTGAGAATTTAAGGGTTAAACAACGAAGAGAGAGGTAGGAGAAAAATTAGGTAACATGCTAGGGACAAAACCGTGCATTTACATACCAAAGATGGTTAAGACAAT
This sequence comes from Myocastor coypus, assembly GCA_004027025.1. Lineage (NCBI taxonomy): Eukaryota > Metazoa > Chordata > Mammalia > Rodentia > Myocastoridae > Myocastor > Myocastor coypus. The sequence goes on along the minus strand of PVJA010003897.1, from coordinate 63,880 downwards.
GGTCCTAAAAATATCCAACAGATTTTTTTAAACTAGCAGCTAACCAGTAAAATTTGCACCTTGGCTAACTATGTATACTGATATCTGTGAACTAAGCAAATACATTGAGGGTAGCAATGTGTAATTCTCTTTGTCTTTTTGAGACAGGGTCTCTTTTTTTTTTTTTTTTTTTTGGCTTTTTGAGATAGGGTCTCACTGTGCAGTTCAGGCTGGCTTTGAGCTCACTTTTGTAGCCCAGGCTGGTCTCAAATCTGCAGCGATCCTCCTGCCTCAGCCTCCCAAGTGCTGGGATTACAGGCGTGAGCCACCACGCCCGGCCAATGTGTAATTCTAAAACCTTGTTTGGAATACCTATTATTCTAGTCTTCTAATTATGTACTGCTTCTAATGTCATGTTAATTATTGCTATACTCTCTCTGAAGTAAATGGTTGTTTAAAAACAAAAAATAAAGAAAGTAAAAAGATAATGAAAGAGAATATGAGATAAGGAAAAAAGGCCATAGACGTGTACTGCTACAATTTTGTAAATGGCTAAGTTCCTAAATCTCATTCTGTCAGTATTTAAAATTTAGAATATCAACAATTGATGGGAAATACCTGTCTCATGTTATATCTAAGGCGTTTGATATTCAGAAAGACAGCAGTGTTAAGATCAAGTGCCTAAGTTATAGGAAATAATATCATTAAGTGTCTCTTCTGGAAGGTTAACAACTTAAGTTGGCTGTCCAAATAACTGGAGAAAAATAAGGGATACAAGACTAGGCTATATTTTGGGTCTAGATGTTCAAGGTCACTGAGGACACAGGACATAAAAGAACCTGTAATGTAACAGCTTATAACTCAGTGGAGTTCCAAATTTCCTGTTCAAGGAAAATAATCTTATGGGGTCACAGAGGAAAGGGATCAATGATGTATAATGTGCCTAAGGAGATTCACCTAGAGAGAAAACATTCTCTCAGGCTTTCACACAGAACAAAATGGTCAAACAATAGCTATGATTCATCCAGATGGCTGACACTGACAAAAGTTCTGCAAACTGCGGTACATGGTTTCAAGGTAAATCCTGAGGAGACCTGACTGACCTTGTCAGATACAAAAGTTACATTTTTCTGTAACATAGTTTTTGCTTTATCTTCGTCTTAACTATCCAGTTGAAAAAGTCTAACCACGAGGTATAAAAAGGAAGGCCATATTAATATGCTGATTTTTAAAAGGCTCAAGTCAACAGCTTCTGATAATGCGAGATGAGTTGATAACCCACCATTGTTATGGACTATTGGACTATATGGACAGCTACTTCTCTTTGCACAATGAAAAGAAAGATCTGTACTAATGATGCTTAGTCAAGAAATCATGTCTGCATCTTGTACTCTGAACAACTATGATGGAGACAACATTATGCAATGTGTTAATTATTGTAAAAACAATAAAAATATAAAAAAGAAATGAAACTTAAAAAAAAAAAAAAAACCAAGCCAGGTGTGGTGGCGCACGCCTGTAATCCCAGCACTTGGGAGGCTGAGGCAGGAGGATCGGTGCGAGTTCGAGACCAGCCTGGGCTACGAAAGTGAGCTCAAGGCCAGCCTGAGCTGCATAGAGAGACCCTGTCTCAAAAAGACAAAAAAAACAAAACAAAAAAAAAACCTTGCAAAAGTTAGCCAGCTGCCCAATGTTTTAAAAATTGTACCCTTAGTCCATAGATTAACTACTTCTTAGCTCAAAGGAATCTATTACACTGATGTTGGTACAATTGCAAAGAACTTATTTAAAGAGGAACTTCTTATCTTTTGTAGCCTTAAGTACTACAGATGCATAATAATGAGTACTCTCATGAATTAATAAGATATCTTCAAACCTTCTGGCACTTAATGGAAATAGTTAAATTATTTCCAAAGCACCACATTGTGACTTTATCAAAGGTGCTATTGGCATATAATAATCCTAGATTTTCTCATTCTTATCTTTTTCTTTGCCAGGAGCAGAAAGACCAGTCTCTAAGTAAGTCTAGAGGGTGATGTGCATGAGTGTGTGTGTATGCATGTGTGCATGTGAATGTATGTGTGCGTGTGTTTAAGCAGCTCACTTAGGATATTATTTATCAAGAATGACACCTCTGTGAAATCCACCTTAGGCTTATAAAACAAGAAGAGAAGTTCCTGACCAACTAGTAGAAATGTATATAAGTGAGGATTAAGCAGAGCACATCTAGTATCGCTTAGAAGGTACAGCACTGTCTTAGTTACTTTTTACTCGTTGCTGGGACAAATACCCAACACTCAAAATGAAGGAAGGAAAGGTTTATTAACTCACAGTTACTGGAGGTTTCAGTCCATATTCAGCTGGACCAAGGCTGAGTGGAACAGGCCAGAGAGCATCCAGTTCATGGCAGCAAAACAGCAGCAAAATAGTGATAGAGGCAGCCAACCAAACAGGGCAGGAGAGCAATAACTCTAATCTGTCTCTCTGTCTCTCTTTATATTCCTATCAGGCTGTCTGCCTTAGGATATCTGCCTTAGACCACACCCATAGTCCCAGCCCTACTGAGACCATTAATCCCATCAGTACTAAAACACATAATCCCAGTGACTCATGGGTCAAGTCTCAATCTATAGAAGTCCCCACCCAAGTGACTACATGAAGCTTTTGGGGGGACAACTAGACATAAACCATAACAAGCACTCACTGAACAATCACTATGTGTTGGCATCGCCATCAATACTGCCTCCCCATACCTACTTAAAACATCAGAGATCACTGTCTCAACAAATATATTTAGCTTCAAATAAGATAAGAAATAACCAGCTGAAAAGCGGGACACGTTGTACTACAGCTGATTTAGAGTAAGGAAGACTGGAAGCTAATATTCTAATAATAAAGGAGAAATATAGGAGAACTATAAAAGACAGACATAACTAGAAAGAAAGAAAGAATCATGTGGAGATGTTTGTAACAGGAGAAATAGTTTATATTATTTGCATTTAGTGAGAGTATTATTTAATCTTTGCTAAGTACACAGTTTATATTTTTAATGATGACATTATCGTAAGAGTAAGAACAGTGTGGACCAGCGAGATGGCTCAAGGAATGAAAGTGCCTCCTGCTTAGGCAGATGCAGGGACCGAGGTTTGGTCCCCAATGTGCCGTTCTAGCCTATCCGCCAGGGCATGCTGAGATGGCAACTGAGACTGGGCATGGTTTGGTGCATGCCTCTAATCCCAGCACTTGGGAGGTTGAAAACAGGAGGATCACTACAAGTTCAATCTATGTAGGGATAGCCTGTAAACCCTGTGCTAAATACATTCTTTAAGAAAAGAGTAAGAGCCATGAAAATAGGCAGATTTGAGTTTAAATTCCAGCTCCCTTCTTTGCTTTTGGGGATCTTAGTTATTCTGGTTCTCAGTTTGCTGCTCTCTTAAAGTGGAATTGTGTCTCTTCCCTCACCCATAGCTCCCTGAAATAGTGAATGTAAATATATAGCTAGCAAAGGACCCATATAATGGAATCTACTTCAATAGTTTCCTCATTACTATGCTTTGCTTAAGAAAACATGGAAATATATAAGATTCCACGCAAATAGTTTATTGTTATAAATCAAGCTTGAGGGTTGGGGAGATAGGTCAGCCCTCTAAGCACCTTCTAGCAAGCACAAGGACTTAGGTTCAATTCCCAGTATGACATGCCATGCCAGCCACTGAAACTGGGCATGGTGGTACATGCCTGTAATCCTAGCTCTGGGGAGGCTGACACAGAAGGATCTCTATGAGTCTAAGCTGCTTTTATAAATCAAAGATTTAAAAAAAAAAATCAAGCTTGATGCTTAAAAGGATTGTTTTCAATTATCCAGAAAATTGATATATGGAAAACCTAGTTTCCACATGATGCTGCAGTGAATGTGAAGAGGCAGACCATAATATGACATAAAACTAGACAAAAAGAAGAAGATACACACTCAAAGGTGAAAAGAAAGAACAGTGTCCTTCCCTCCTCTTTGTTTAGGTCAAAGCGAGTTCACAAATGTCTCCTACTTTAAAGGCTGCTGCGTAATTATTGAAACAGGGCCAGCCACTATGTTGTTGTACACGTGACTGCCCTGGGTTGGAAGTCTACCTCTTCTGTCCTTCTTTCATTGCATTTCCCCATTTACCTATTTAAAATCACAGACAAAATACGGATGCTTCCAGAATATAGACCCAATGCCATCCTGAATGCTCATGCTGCCAGAGAAAGGGAGCCCTCTTTGAAAGAGTACAGAACCTTCTGCTGAGTTTCATGCCATGACCATGAGAAGTTTTAATCAGCTCAATAGTCACAGTATTGAGTATCTCTGAAGTAGAAGAGTAAACAGAAAGGGGAATCAGTGCCTTCCCAGAGTTTCAAGGAATTCAAGGAAAAACCATGGAACTAACAAAGGTATTCATCCTAACTAGATGAATACAGAGAGTTCTGTACATACAGATAGTTCTGTGAGATGATATATAGGTAGCTCAAATGAGTACCTTGCTTGCAAAGGGCTATTCAGAACTCCATTATTCAGAGTGCTTCTGGATATAAATGATAGAACCATAATTCAAAGGTTTTTATAATCCAGCAAATATAAAATATCAGTATAGAAATGTTTAAAACTATCAGGACTTGACTGGCTTTAGGCATAGATAGCTAAGTCTAATTGATAAAAAAAAAATGTTTTCTTCAGGCCAGGAACGGTGGAGTACAACTGTAATTCCAACATTCTGAGAGGCTGAGGCAAGACAATTGCAAGTTTGAGACCAACATGGGAAACTAGCAACTCAATAAAACCTTGTCTCAAAATCTAAAATGTTTCAAAAAGGCTGAGGATGTAACTCAGTAGAAGATCTTCAGTTTAACCACCAATACCACTAAGCTTTTTGTCTCTGTTTCTTGTTTCTTTCCTTCACAGTGGCTATATTGTCCACAACTTTCTTTCCATGTGTTAGGAATAGTCAACCACCAGAAGCTTTAGATTTACATGACCAATGAGTAGGATACAAATGTCTCTTCAAAAATCCAAATATTTATCTTCTGAAGGACTCTCAGTAGCCCCACAAGGCTCTGATTGGCCCATACTAGTTTACCAGTGATTATTTATAATGGTTAGGAGGATAGCACCTTCTTTGCCACTTTGTTTCATGGGACTACATCTGCAAGGAAGAGGAGGTGTTATCTGATAGACAAATGAAGTACAAAGGACAAGATAATAGATCTCATCTACTATTATAAATCACTTTCATATGCTCTGTCGTCGACTCACTCTGTGAGCCTCTGTAGAACTGTAATCAATTGTTTACATGCCACAGACTTTCTCCTAATATAAATACCCTCAGATTTATAAAACGTATTTTCTTTACCATTTGGTATACTGAACCCTGTCAGTGTTCACTAATGTAAAGAGATAGTTTATACAAAAACACTTTGTAGACTAAACACTGTACCTATGTAAATATTTAGGGGCATGGATTTAGTTGTCTTTGACCCTCTGAGAGAGTGAAGAGCATCACAACTTCTATCCCAAAATTCGCGGGTCCTAAGAAGCAGCCTGAGACTGCTTCCAGGAACGACTTCTGCATCTACACTGCCTTCCACTCCTATCTTTCCATTGCCTGCCTTCTTTCCTCATTCACACAACAGAGAGGCTGAAGATGAAAGAAAAAACCAGGAAGCAAAACTTCTCTAATTCTCGTTGCTCTGCATTGAGCGAGATACCTGGGATGCAGCCATGGCTGTTTTCTATTTTTGTGAGTTACCACATCTAAGCCAGTCTGCACCGACTGTTTCCCTCACAGAAGTTCTTTTTTTCCTCTCCTTTGAAGAAAGTAGTTTCTGTCACTGCTTTCCAATATATTTGGAATTCCTTAGGCATCATAGCTATCTGAAATTCTCTCACTCATTTTTTTCTAAAACTTCATTTTGAAGTACTTCCCTAAGGTTTTCTAGTTTCCATGTGTTTACAATTTGGTCAAGAAGACTAACTATAAATGCTAGAGGAGGACTGTATCTTTTAAAAATAGCATCATTTAAAAATCACAATGTCCTGTGATAATACAATGGCAGCTATTTTTGTTGAGCCTTTACAGCCACAGTGTGAATCAAATATGAAAATATATCAGAAAACATAAAAGTGGAAAGTCATCTCACTAAAATGAACACTACTGCCATGGAGGTTAATTATAATTAAAATATTTCCAATTTCTTTCTGGACAGTGACCAATACTAAAGATGATAGCTTTTTGTTCTTGTCAAAATTAAAGTTTCCTTTGTTAATAACACATGGTAGCAAAGGTTTCACTCCCCAGTTCCTTTGGCATAGTTGTCAGCAGCTATTATGGAAGAAAAGAAAAACTGAACACTTGATTCTAGAGCAAAGAACAAGTGGGAAAGGCAGCAGAAGCTAGCAGCTAAAACAGCCCAAGCTTCACAAAGAAATAACTGTCAAAAGAAACATGAAATGTGGCAGCTTTATTTTTTACAAAGAAAATGGAGAATAAGTAATAGAATCAATGGAGTCTGTTAGGAAGAAAAGGAGCTTTGACCAAAAAAAAAAAAAATGCTATCTTACTTTATAGTTCACACAAAAGCTTATCTGATTGCCTCATAGTGGGCACCCATTCAACAAGATTGTGAAATGCATATGGAATTCTCATAACTTTGCAGACTGGGAAACTGAAATTCAGACTTTGAATGCTTTTCCCAAGAGAGCAGAGCTAGCCATTTTTTTCCAGATATAAACAGTTCCTACTGCTCCCCCATGTCACACCTGCTTCTATTGTCTTCCACACTTTTATGACACACTTTTAAAACACTAAGGTACCATGTGATCATTAAACTCAATATTTAATTCATTCCTATTTCTTTCATGTTTTCTACATGTTTAGTTGTCCCACCCACAAATGCTTACATGTAGACTTTATTCCTACATCACTTTTTCCATAGCTCACACTATAGTTCAGCAATTCTCAACTTGTGAGTCGTTACCCTGGCAGGGGACAAACGACCAAAACACAGGGGTCACCTAAAGCCATTAGAAAATACATAATGTATATCAGGTATTTACATTCTGAATCATAACTGTAGCAAAATTACAGTTTTGAAGTAGCCACCAAAATTATTTTTGGTTTGAGGTCATCACAACTTGAGGAACTGTATTGCAGGGTCACGGCATTAGAAAGGTTGAGAATCACTTCTATAGTTCATAGCAGCTAGTACATATGTGACATCTAATCATTTATGCAATGTAAATTGAAATGAGATGTGAACTGTTCACAAAATAAACTCAGTCTTTTCAAAGGCTTATTGTTTAATAGTTATAAGAGGAATTGACAAGTTGTGTTATTCGGTGAAATTTGTAGGCATTGGATATAAAATAGCTTTACCAGATGGAGATAGCGGCACATCCTGTAATTCTAGAACTCTGGAAGACTGAGGTAGTACAATCACAGATTTGAGCTCAGCCTATACAACTTAGTGAATTAGTGAAATCCTATCTCAAAATAAAAACTAAAAAATCCTCACAATAGGATTTGGCGGTGTAAGTCACTGTGAAGCTCTTTAGTTCAATCCTCAGAGCCACAGAAATGAACAAACACACACACACACACACAGAGAGAGAGAGAGAGAGAGAGAGAGAGAGAGAGAGAGAAACAGCTTTATCGTGAATTAATAATATAGATGGGAAACTAGAAAGAAAATGTATAAGTCTGATAGACTTCAAGTGACCTGGCAACTTAATTACAAAGATGAGGAAGACTCACTGCAAACATCCAACATGCCTATAGAGGAGAAATGGCTTCAAGTCCTCCTGTCCTCACCCTCGTAACTATCTGTCACAGTACCATTGCCTCGGTCATCGTGAGGATGGAGGCCTCTGATTTTCTTTGTTCACTACATTGGACAGCACCCGGCCTCACAGGGAAAAAAAAAAAAAAAAAAAAAGAGCCATCTACTGAGCCAGAACCTGAGTGATCTTGGTTCAGTTAGAATTTCTCTTCTCGAAATTCCAAGACCAAAGAGTAAAAGAAATTTCTTTGTGAACCTCTTTTCTTCTGTCAACACTTTTCCTCATGATGGTGATGTCTAAAGTCTGAAATAACTCTCCCATTGAGATTCCAGTTCTAATTCTGCCAATGTCTTCCTAGATAGCCTGTAACACACTATATATGTATTTGGTGAGCGAATGCTGGGGGAGTTTTTGTAAGTAAGGCAAACTCTCTGGAGCTCTCTTTTCTTTATGGGAATTATTTTCTAACCTAATTGAGACAGCAAAGTGAACAAATTTCATGAACAAATTTCCACCTGAATTAAATTTTAAATTCAAAAGATAAACTTTTAAGCTAATACAGAAACTTAGGATGCAAAACAGCAAATGAGAGAAAGTCTGGAGAAATTAAGATAGTTTTGAGAACATACACTTGTGTTCAGAATATTTCAGAGAAAAGCTACCCAGCAATGTAATATTTTATGACTTTTGCTGTTGATATTCCTCGGGGATACCATGATTGTAAAAGAATCCATACGTCAAGCACAGTTGTTCTTCAGATGATTTTTTCTCCAGTAAATTCTAACAGTACCTACAAAATAGTCAAGGCAGGAACCAGTACTGCCTTTTTTTTCTCAGTACTTCAAACCTAGGTCCTTCACTGAGCTACATTCTTAGCACTTACTTTTTTTTTTTTTTTCTTTTTTTTTTTTTCTTTTTTTTGAGACGAATTCATGCTAGTTCACTAAATTGCCCAGGACGAACTGGAACCCGTAATCCTCCTGACTCAGCCTCTGATAGTGATGGGATTAGAAGTGTGTATGCCACCATGACTGGCAGTTAACCTATTTTCAAGGTGAAAAATTGAAGCTCAGAAAAAAAAAAAAAATTGCTGTTTTCAGTCTTACATGACTAAGACCTAATAGAACAGGGTCTCCAGTTATTTTCCTCTCATTCATGCCCTGCCTCTCCCTTGGCCGCACCTGGAGACACAGATACCAGATGCACCTCCTCTGTGAGGGTGGGTGCAAGTCCCCCTGCTTCTTCACAGCTTGTGCTCCTATATCCTGTCCCACATCCTCACCTTATTTCCCTATTGCCACAGTAAAATAGCACTACACACAGTCAGACCGACAGGTAGGCATAATGTACTTCCTGGAACTGTACTTAACTTCCTACTTCAATTTGTTTTAGCCAATCTCATTTCATCTGCGACCCTCAAACATGCTCTCTGTGTTGCATCATTTGCTTTATGGTGCTCTAACAATCCACATCACCTTGAAATACGTTTGCCCTACACTAGTCTTTTCCTGCCTTTCACACTGTGAGACTCTGGCCTTCTTATTTCATTCTTAAAACCCTCCAATGACTTTCCACTGCCCTCCACATAAAGAACAAGCTCTAGGGTGACCTCCTTTTCCTTCCTATCCAAACTCTCTCCCCCACATTCTTGTTTCTCTTTTCAGCTACGCCTAGTAACTTCATGGTGCAACGGAGATCATTTTACAACACCAATCCTTGACTGATTGTCCCCTCCTTTCCAAGAGCTATCTCTACATTTTTTGCCTGAGCAATATAGTTGTCTGTTTTCTAGACATCTCTCTATAAAACTCTTTAAGAATCTCCCAACTCTTCCATAAAGAAGAGTTTATGATTCTCTCCTATGTGCATATTATGATTAGCGTTAGCTATTAGATTTCGCCTTGGCACCTACTGCAAAATTTTGTAATCAGTTGCTTTTACATCTCCTCCCATGCCTCATCATATTTCCACAGCACACTACACAGCGCAACGTAGCAGGTGCTCGGTACATTTTTATTGATTGACACTGAATGTATGAGTGGTCATTTAATGGAGTAGCAAAAGAGAAAAGTCAAGAAATCAGTGATTCTCTCAAGGACGGAAATGTCTGAGGATCATGAGATAAACATTTAGGACAGGAAGTCTAGAAGGGCGCTGGCTTCTCGCCCCCTCTCTCTCTGAGTGGAACTCGCTTCTTCACAGTCTCCTCTTCCTCTTCCTGCTATAGAACCGTGCGAACTTTCATAGTATCATAGTATGAAACACTCTCCTTGTTTCCATTTTTAAAATCCTCTCACAACTCCCCGTTGTCCCCAGGATAACAAACTCTTTGGAACAGACCTTCCTTTTCTTTCCTTTGCAAGCTCCTCCCCCACCATTTTGCTGTCGTTTTTGCCGAACAGTTAGTTTATGGTGCATCTTGTCCTCCTGTGACACAGCGATAGATTTGCATAGCTGTGCCCTCTCTGTTTTATGAGCATTTCTTCTTCGCATTCAAGTTGTCCTTTCCCCCACTGCACTCAGATTTTACCTCTAGCTTGCTTTTCTGCATAGCTGTACAAGACACCCACTCTCTTTATGGCTCTTAGTTCAAATTTCCAAGAAAATCATCCTTGTGAAGCTTAAGACAGACTGTCCTTGAATCATGTGCCAAACCATTGCTCAATCAGCTTTAAAAAAAAAAAATTAGTCTTCTATTATTTATTTATTTATTTATTTTATTTATTTGGTACGAGGTCTCACTACACAGCTTGCGCTCACGGTGATCCTCCTGTCTCAGCCTCACCACTGCTGGGATTACAGGGCTCTGGGGCCAACACGATATGCAGTACCTGGGATAGGACCCAGGACCTTGCACTTGCCAGACAGATGCTTAGCTGCCTAGCTATCTTCCCAGCTCCCTGAATCAGCTTTGATCAGAAAAGAAAGACCACAAGACTCAAAACATGGCCATTTACACTTTTTCTTCCTTCATACAGTTACCTGTACCTGTGAACAATAAACGATAACATGGGAACAAGACCTTTGTTGCTCTCTATCTCTGTAATGTCCCTGCTGCAATCAGGAAGGACAATAAGTAGAAAAACAAGGCAAGTTAAATTCAGTGGTGGTGAGTGCTGCAGAAATACTAAAACACATAAGAATGAAGGGTAGTAGGAATGGGGAAAAGATGTTTGTGGCTAAGTGGTCACAGGAGTGAGGGGACATGGAAATAGAGGAGTAGGATAAATAGGATACTAAGGTAGTGGATTTAGTCATAATGCCATAAGTAAAATGAACTAAAGTTGCTAAATTGTCACAGCACTCCTCCTAAGCAAGACAAAAATTAGCATGCAAAATTTAGAATACTGTGCATAAACACTTTTCAATTAAAAAGGTTACATCTCCTTAAGCCCATCACACATGTTGAAACTATAAAATCAAGAGTGCAGGTAGTAGACCTATCCCCAAGCTGCTATATCTTTGTGACTCCACCCATCATTGCGTATTGGTTGTTTATTCATGTTGGCACAGTTAACCAGGTGCTGTGCGTTGTGCTGCTACACAGCAAGACAAGGTTGACACTATTTGCTGCTCTCCCGGGGAAGAAGTCAACATTGAAAATTTGAAGTATGGTCTTTTTATTGAACGAGTATTACTTTTCTGCCATCATATGGTTAAAAATTATTAAGTCAAATCATCATGAGTCAGGCACCATCAGCGAACACTCACTATCATGAGCGGTGACTGATCACCAGCCAGACATAAAGAAGCCCCAATCCAAGACAATAATAACAAGACCACTTAGTAGTAATCAGAAGTGACAATCACTCCTCATGATGCTCACTCCATACTATTATGGGGAGGGTAAGTGTCAATGGGAAATAAAAAATGCAAAAGCATTTGTGAACCAAGAGACTACATGTAAATATATATACTCATCATCTTCACTAGAGTAATGGGAGTCAAAGCAAGTCTCTTACGAAGTAGCTATCTACCACTCTTATTTTGGGGATGTTATGTGTAATCCAAATGCACTTGTGATATGTATTTATGGTGTTCAACAAAGAAGATCTTCCCAAGCCTGACATCCCTGGGAAATACACTTGGAAAAAAAGCAGAATCTATCAATCCATATCTACATCTATATCTACCATTTATGTCTATCATCTATACCTATACTACCTATATCTATATCCTCTATTTCTATATCTATATCACCTATATCTATATAATGTATATGCTTCCTGTTTGGACCATCATTTGAAATTATAGTCCTTGCACCTGCCACTAATCCCCTTGGATTTCCCCCAATGAATATTTTATAATTGAATCTTTGTCCCAAATTTAGAGGCTCATCTCTCAAGCCATGTCACCTTTCTACATCACCCCAAGCTCATAGAAAGCCAAGTAATAAGCATGGAAAATACTTCAGATAATTGCTTTTAGTTATGGTCACATCATTACCAGAGAAAGGTTATCTGCTTTATAAATATGAGTGGGAAGCGCTTGACAGGTCACTTGTCGTGATCACTCCCCTCATTGGTCATTAATTCTTCCCTACAACTTATCAATGCTGAGCTCTCCTGTAGAGAATAAGCCCTTCTTGATGTCCACAGCTTCAAAAATTAGGAAATTTAATGATTTTATTTACATGCAAATTCATAAGAATTAAAAAGAATTTACGTGTGAAATGGTATGGTTCAGAAAAAAACAGGACATCTTATTTTTACAACTAAAACAGTTGTGTAGTCATGAGAAAACTATTTTCTGAGACTCAGATCCTTAGTCATAAAACTCAAAAGGGAAGGCATAGTATATGTAAACTTTTTGCACAAAGTAGAAACTTTCAAAATGGTATCATTTCTAGACATCCATTTGACTATAGAGAAAAAAGTACTGTTTTGAGTTCAGTAAAATACATTATTTACAACACTAAGTAAACAAGCTGACAATACACATTATTTACCTTATATAAAATTGTCAAATGCATGTTTCATAAATTAAAGTTCCAAAACTTGCTATTACATAGAGTAGGATAATTATCTGTTTAAGATATGCTCTGTCTGCTATTCATTTCTCATAATGTAGCGTTAGCAATTACATTAGGTTGTTCTAATCACTGGATGAATTGTATCTTCTCATCTAAATCAGTATTAAGTTATACAAATACAAAAAGAAAACAGAACAGCAAGTTCCAATCTTTTCTTGACTGCAAAGTTATCAGAAACATTATCTAATTTTATAGTTGGAATTATATTCTGTATACTTAGAATAATCATCTCAGAAATTTAAATTATTCCAATATAACTGAACCACAAAACAGTGAAATAGTACTGATTTAACTTGCATGGGTTCTTTCAATGTGATTGACCCCCCGATAGCATAGAAATTGGAACCAGAAAATAGTTGTTGTTGTTGTTTTTCCCATAGCCAAACTTGCTAACTGTGTAATAATGGAAAATAACTTAGCATTTCTGAGGTTCAGACTTATTCCTAAGAATGCTGAGCCAGTGAGATAGCTCAGCACAATAAGCACCTATTTAGGCAAGTGCAGAGACCAGGGTTCAATTCCTAGTACCACATGCCAAGGCAGCCCCGCCCAGGCAGGCTGAGCCACCTACCAAGACCGGGTCTGGTGGCACACACCTGTAATCCCAGCTCTGGAGAGGGTGAGACAGGAGGATCACTATGAGTTCAAACTATGTAGTGAGACTCAGTACCAAATACATTTTTAAAAACAGGAATGTGAATATGACTCATCATATTTATCATAGAGCTGTGATTGCGGCACAGAAGAGATAAGGCGCATAAAGGCACTCAAAACACTTGGACAAAAGGCACTTGGCAGAGTTAGTGGAACTCCTTTGAGTTCCAAAGCAGATTATCCTCTGTACTCCATGGCGTTATGATTGTCTGCTCTCATGGGCTGAAAATTATGCAGTAGCAGGGAGAAGGATAGAACTGGGATTTATTAGGGCCCTGACTAAACTATTTGTCCCACCCAGGAAAACCCTAAGTTCAAATTACTTATTTAAGTATAAATTGTCACTCACATCATGTTTTGTGGTGCCAACTTTTCCAAGAGGACAAAAGAGGTAGACAGAAGATAAAAGGCAGTGAACCAAGAGCCCATCCTGGGTGAAGGGGTGCTAGCATCCCTTTCAAGAAGGAGATGATGGGGACATGGTGTTAGGCATGGTTTCTCCATCCCAACCACCAACAACTACAGTGTGTCCAGAGCAGCCCACTGTCCACCTTAGAAATCGTTGAGCAACCATGAGAAATGGGTCCAGCACTGGGAGATTAGAAGATGTACATGTATAGACTAAGATAAATTGGTGGCACCCACAGATACTGCAGGACAATTTACTATAAGTAATAGTTGTTCTGCTGTTGCAGAAGAGAAATCGCCCAGTCTCCCACATTCTCTCTCCCTCCCTCTTTTTCCAAGCACCAATGTTTGTGTAAAAAAAATTATCCCTCTTTCTTGACTTTGGGCCAAACAGTTCGATTTCTACTATATGAATGTCAAGGAAACAGCATCCATTCAACGCACTCTCCAGATGAAAGGGTGAGCTAATTATTACACTTGCTGTTTTTCACTGGCAGATGACAATAACCTCCCCTGCCCCATCCCATTCAGAAAGCAAACAGAGCCATCTGAGGCATAGTCATTGTTTACATATTGTATTTACATGTACCTAGCTACAATGCTCTGGTTTTGAGTAAGGAATATTTATCCTCGACATTTTCAGCTTTAGCAGCTGAGCTCTTCTTGACAGTCGAAGAGAGGGGTCCACAGAGGAAAACTCATCATCTGATTAAGGTTTTCAGGCAAATTAAAACTCTCTGGATGGGATCCTCTTTCCTTCACTTAGATTTCAATAAGCAGAAAGTAGATTATCTTTCCAAGCAATTATCAACTCACAAAGTGCTTCTGGTTTTCAGCCTTTGGCAGAACTTGTTGAAAACAGGATCATAAAAACACACTTGTACAAACACTAATTTCAGTGGCTCTTCTGTTCCACATGATGCATGATGAAATTTGTGAAGGTCTGTTTTCCACCCTCTCAGTGTCATCTCTTTTTTTTTTTTTTTTCCCACAGAGTCAATCTGCCTCATTTAAATCTAAGCCATTATATTAGCCATCCTTTCACTAAACTAAAGAACTTCTTTTTTGCTATCCATATCATGACCACCATCCATCAAAGGTAGGACCAATATTTTCTATTTATTTTCTCTTCTAAAGACCCAGATTCTTACAGAAAAAAATCTTGGATTGGGAGGAGAAACTCCAAGGCTGGGAACAGATTCCAACATTTGATCTGACTCTTTTACTATATCAACACAGAGATCCTTCATACCACAGGATGTACAGGGCTAAGTCTGACTTTTTCCTACAGAGACGGGAAGGGCTGAATTGGCTTTAATATAGAGAATGGGCATTAGAAAACGTCTGCCTAATTTTGCTCTTTTATTAGAAAAGCAATATAACATTAGTTTTCTGGGGCAGTGTAGTCTCACTTAAAACATGTACCAAGTGCTTTATTAGAGATTATAGCGCCCTTGGGAGAGAAAGCGAAAGTGATCATTTATACGATAATGCAAGCTGATAATTTAGGAATAATTCATTCTCATAAATGTTCTAATTGTTGTGATGTAAGTTCATTACATAGTATGTAAGGTAGAACTGTAGTTCCACCCAGAGAGTAAAATCTTTTAGCAAGTAATCTGCTTTTTCTTTCTGATAGAGTGGAATTTAAAACTCTTAGAAGGATTTTAGGGTAGGTAGATTGTCACCGTTCCTGCCACTGTCTCCCTACTCTGTTCCCCAATCTTTACCTCATTTACAAAGCCAGGACAGCTGTGATAATAAACACATTGATGGATTTAAAAGGGATTTTGCCAAGGAAATTCATTTAGCATGGGAGATTTGACCAGGTAGATTTTAGGGCTCCTAAAGTCCTGTACACAGGAGTGAAAATAATTTCCAGCTACCAACATCAGCAAAACAACCGAGTCTTAAGGAATTTTTTGGCATGCCACCGAACAGGAAAAGTCACACAAACACTAGTAACTGAGGCAGCAAATCATACACATCAAAGAATCTGAGGATGTACTCTTAATCAACATTACATTTCAACTTAAAATAAATTCTGGGTGTTTAAGACATTTTTAAAATAAGTTCCTTATACTTTTTTTAAAAAGAGGATAGAGTGATGAAGGAAAGAAGCTTTCTAGACACATGTTACACAGAGGGGAAAAAACCTAGTTACAGAAAAAGGTTGGACTGGTACAAGTTGAGTTACATTGTGCTTAAGAATTCTACCTTAGTTTTCAAGAGATAGATGGAAGGGAAAGGGGGAGCTAAAAGATATAAAAGATAAGAATGAGAAGGGGAGGGGCCAGGGAGATAGCTCAGAAGAATAAGTGCTCGCCTAGCAAGTGCAGGGTCCTAAGTTCAATCCCCAGTACCCAAAAAAAAAAAGAAAAAAAAAAAAAAAGATGGAAGAAAATGAAATAGAATTAAAAAGAAAACTTTGCTAAAATTTTTCTGAAATTATCAACTTCAAAGCAAGCCCATCTAATATTCGCAGAAGGGTGAGGCCATTACACCATCCTATTAAAAAAAAAGAGAGAGACTACATAGATACAGATAAATCACAGAGAGATGACTTTCTAGACATTTTTCTCTTTAGTGTTTTCCCCTACTCTAAGTAACATATGTCCACTTACTCTTTGCATTACCCCAACTACAGGTAACTGTACTATTTTGACTATGTATGCTTATCTTTCCTCTTACACTTTTTAAATTTGATGTCAAAATTATAAAAGATTCTCCTACGTTGTCTATAGTACAACATATCTTTGGGTATTGAATTTTAAATCATTTGGTTTTCACTTGGGATATCAAAGAAAAAATGCTTTGATTTAGTTTCTTTATTTTTTTTTTAACAAGAGTATAAAATAGTATTAAAACAGAAAAAAATACAAGTGATACCAAATTTCACTTAACAAAATAGTATGAATTTCATAGTATTTATTGTAATGCATAATGTTGCCTTCCAGCTACTTGTTTATATTACCAGTTACATGCTTGAAAAATTGGAAGAGCAAAAAAGAAGTATATTAGAAATTAATAAGAGAAGGTCAAAGAATTGAAAAAACGAGGCCAAACAAATTAAGCATTAGCTGCTCCTCTCCGTAGACCAGCCAAAGGAAGGAATTACTGAGTTGAGGAGAAGCACAGGCGAGGGAGTGAGGGAAAAAGGTATATCTAGGTATGCAAGCAGGATGGTTTGGGCAACTGTACTGTGGAAATAATGTCTTATCTCTCTCTCTCTCTACATATATATTTTTTTCTTTTTCTCTTTTTCTCTCTCCTTACCTTACTTGAAATGCTACATTTACCTTACATTCATAGTAAGAGACAGTGTGGTGTGAATCCTGTTAGACTCCATTGGTCTATTTGTCTATCAGCCTACTGACTGACATTGTAGGAGACTACTTCAGCTTTTACACTTCATTCTTCTATCTCCTAGGGAAAATCTTCCCTCTATGCATTCAGTTATCCATTTTAATAGATAGCTCCTCAAATGTTTTCCATCAGAGAAAAAATTAGTCCAGGCTTAGCTAAGACTGGGAAAGTGTAGAGAAAAGAGAGGGCAGAAGGAGGACCCTGTGGCTCCAGTGTCTCCCACGTCCCAAATGTAGACTGAGTGGTCTCTCCTAAGGATCTCCCGTGGAAGTGTCCAGGGCCTCTGCTGACAAGGAGATGGCAGGAGCAGGGCGCATGTATTGCGTCAGACTCTGCCTCAGGCTCAGGAGATTAATCCTGACCATATCCATCCCTGCTATTAAGAAGCTCAAGGCTGGTTGGGAAAAGGCACCCTTGGGAATAAAAGAGTCTCATTCTCATTGTGAGTTGAGTGAGAGGATGAAAATTCTGTCATTATTTCCTGATGTGTGAAGTAGAAGAGTCATATTAGTAAATAATTCATTTTAACAGGAGCTGGACAACTTTCAGGGAACTTTAAACAGGAAGCTACTAAGAAGTAACCAGCACTCCATTCCCAGAGCAAGTTAGCCAACCTCAAAGGGAAGCTGCGTCATTTCCTTCTCTATTTTATGTCTGTATATTCTTTTACAGAAGCTAACTGATCTCTCTAGTAAGGTGATATCTGCTAAGATAATGATATCACTTATCAAATATTTCTTACATAGAAAACATCAAGAACATATTTATACCATTTTTATTTTTAAAAATTTTAACTTAATGTTTATATGCATTTATCTCTATCATATGTTTATGTGTATATATTATATATTACATATATAAATGGACCTGTATATCCCCAATTATACCAGGTACCCAGTGTGGAAAGGTCTCTATTTTGGCTTTTTAAAAATTATATTCAGTGCAGGATCTACAGGGTCTCACTACACAGATCAGACTCATAGTCATCCCCCTGTTTTCAGCCTCCCAAGCGCTGGGATTATAGGTATGTGCCACCATGCCCAGTCTCAGTCTCTGTCTCAACATTCCTCGGGGACTTGGCCAGTAGGACATGCTGGGGGGTCGAACTCCAGTCCCTTTGACTGCCTATGCGAGCACTTTAGTGCTCTGTGCTATCTAGCTGGCCCTATTTTGGCTTTTATTTCACACTTGAAGAACTGAGTCTTAATCACCTCTCAGGACCACACCACTGTAGGACTTTTAGCAACTGCTATGGGCCCTAAGCTTCAGGGTCCTCTTGGAGAAAATACGAAGATACGTTCAAAGAACTGCTATGAGTAATAAGTGAGAGAATGGATAGAACCCGTGAAAGCAGGGCCAGGCATGTAGGAAGTGTTCAATAGCTAAGAAATATCCAGGTCACAGAAGCATTTGCTAATGTGATGGAGCTTATGCGAATGAGGTGATTCCCCTTGGACTTGAGTCAGACACTAAACAATAGGCTGTTTTGAAATTTAATTTTTTTCTTGTTTTCGAACTTTTGTTTGTTTGTTTATTTATTTTTATGGCTGGCTCAGCCTGCCCTGAGGGCAGGGCTGGCGCAGCATGTGGTGTCAGGGATCGAACCACGGTCCCTGTAGCCGCCTAAGCTTTCCTAAGCAGGCAATTTAGACCACTGAGCCATCCTGCCAGGCAAACAATAGGTTGTTTTGTTTTAATCAACTTTTATATCCTTAAAAAAGACCCTTTAGTGAAAGGCAAGTCTATACAGTAAGAAAATTACTTAAAACCACACTCATTGTGGAGCCAATGTAATGCATTTTCAACCCAAAATTCCAATGCTCACCTTCCATCTTTGGAGCCTGCCAGTCAGAGACAAAGCATATTTCCAGACCCTAGATTTCTGACCAAACTACTCAGTCCCCTGTGAAATCAATAAACAGCGTTGGCCCGTTTGGCTCTGCCTGAGCCCATGATCCAGCACCCGAGTTGTGCTGATTCAGCTGGGTTCTGTCTCCTCACCCCTGTGGGAAGCCAGCCTGGACCCCAGGGATTCAGGCCGCAGCTTTCATTCAGCCTGAGCCAGCCAGCCAGAGCCCACTCATACCTGAAGGAAGATGTAGGAGGCCATGTTGAAGAGCTGTGACCAGTCCAGAGTTTTATATCCTAGGCCCAGAACAACCATTCAGTAAATCCTTGCTGGTCAGTTAACGAAACTGGCAGGACAACAGGAAAGCTAAGCTTCAGAATTCCATTACACTGTTCCCTGAAGACGGTCATAATATTTTGAATTTTCATCCTGAGCTGGTGATCCTTTTATTCATCTTCACATCCCAAATTACTAACAAGCAAGATCAAAAGAGATCTGTGCCTATACTGCTGTACCGAAGACTCCTGGCCCAGAGGTGTAACCCTAAGTATGTGGTTGACATAAGGTTACAGTGTCATCCCTTACAGACTTAGGAAGGTTTAACCAAGAAGTTCTATTTAACCATTTGCATGCTTCCTCCGCCTGCCCACATCCCTCGCTTTCCCATCTGCTGTTACTTCATAGTGAGACACGTGGTCACCAAGGAGAAAGCAAACTCAACGGGTCCATGCGACAACTATGTCCATTTTTCCCGTCCCTTTCTTTTCCTCCATAACATGCTTTTGCACTCAAAAACCGAACTTGGGAGACCTAGGGGATTCAGGCCAATGGTAACGGGCTTGCCTAGCATTTTCAAGGCCCTGTGGTGCCCCCCAACCTCTGGAAAAAAAAAAAAACAAAAAGGGAAAGTGTAATAAAAGAACTTCACCTGCTTTGATGTTGGATTTCAGAAAAGGAGGAAGTTTTCAAAATTTTAAAATTTACATTTTCAAGCATGGATGATTTTTTTGCTATGTTTATAGCTGTGACTTTATTGCTTATCATGATATATAATATAGTTATATTGAATTGGAGAGAGGTTAAAGGGTACATCACCTATTGTTCCACTACTTGGGCATCATTGTTTTTTATTTATTTATTTATTTTTTGGGGGGGTCTTTTTGAGACAGGGTCTCGCTATGCAGTTGAGGCTGGCCTTGAGCTCACTTTGGTAGCCCAGGCTGGTCTCAAACTCGCACCAATCCTCCTGCCTCAGCCTCCCAAGTGCTGGGATTGCAGGTGTGAGCCACCACGCCTGGCTGCATCATTGTTGATATGTGTTAAGAATTCTGTTGCGGCCGCATGTCCATAGGTTGTGTGCGTTATCTTGTTTAGTCTTAAAATTACTAGGAAGTAGGCAATATTTCATCTCCCTTACTAGTTGAACTTAAGCTGCAGAGCAGCTGTGTAACTTACCCAAAACGATACCACTTGTAATTGGTGAAGCTATTACTCAAACCTGCAGAGTCAGATTCCAGCGTACCTCCCCTCACTCACCCTTCTTTCTCCTTCTTAAGACATAGTGTGGTTTCCATTGCACTTCAAATTTTGGAGCAAGACTATTATCTCTTTCCTCCAAGCAGGGAGATTTCCTAAGTTCTTATTTGAATGCCAGAAAGGTAAATCAACTCGTTCTCTTTCAAAGTATCCTATAATGTTGTATGAACCACCAAAAGATAAAATGAAGATCAGTGACTAATAGCAAGATACTTTAGAATCTTATCCAGGAAACTTGTACAAAGAGCCATCTAGGATAGAGAAGAAACTAGTATCATCAACCATCTATTATTTTTTTTTCTTTTAGTACTTGAGATTAGATCCAGCGCCTCACACGCACACTAGTCAAATGCTGTACCACGGCGCCACATCCTTAACCTCTTCTGAATTTTATTTTGAGAGGTCTCACTATGCTCCCCACATTGACCAAAAGTTTTCAGGCCTCCTGCCTCAGCCTCCCAAGTAGTTGTCGTTAAAGTCATACAGCAACACGTCTTGGTTATGTGCATTACCTTTTGCTGAGTCTCCATGTGAAGTAATTCTCATCTTCTCACTGTTAGACCGCAGAGCTTCCACAGACAAACCCCAAGCCTGCCTACATTTGATTAACAATCAATAATTAAAATCAGCAAATATGCATGTGAAGAATGAACGTCGATACGGGTCTTTCAGAATATCCGGTAGACTGTGATGTTTCTCGCTCTTGTCTCCGACGGTAGAAATCGCCAGACTTTCATTGCTCTCCTGTTCTTCAAGGTTCATCCCACTGTATCTAGAACCTGCTCAGTGATTGTGTGAGGAGCTTGTGGCTTCCACAGCTTCAGACACCTTCCTTGTGCCTAGCCCAGGTTCCAAGGGGAGCTAATGCTCCCCTCTTCTTGCCCTAGGCCAATCCGGGAGCCCTACTGGTGACACAGAGGCCACTGGGACTCTCTGCTCCTCTGTGGTCAATACTAGTTGAGCCATCTTGGGTCACCATCAAGAGCAGGAAGCCACTTGGCCTTGGGTTTTGGCACTCTTAGCATTCCCAGGCATTTCTTCTCTAGGCAAATCACTTTGTTTCCATGGACATAAACAGCATTTTCCTGTGGAGCCCCCGGGGCTCTGATATATAGCACCGCACCTGCTGGCCATCAGCAGGTGGAGAAGATCAGGCCTCGCTTTTCTCTAGGCCTCCTGGTGGCATTCAAAGCAGCTCTGCCTTTATCTTTTTATATTTTGAGGTTCTATTATAAATTTTGCTCCGGAAAAAAAAAAAAAAAAAAGAATCTGCCACTAAGTATTGTTTTCGAATGAAAATTACTGGATTAAATGATCTCTGTGCAATATTTTAAAATAGCTCAACTCACAGTTGTGTATTCCTGTGCAAGGCCAAAAGAGTGTACACCAGTGGTTCTCAACCTTTCTAATGCCATGACCTCACAATACAGTTCCTCATGTTTCAGTGACCCCAAACCAAAAAAAAAAAAAAGAAAACAATAGTTTTGGTGGCTACTTCAAAACTGTAATTTTGCTACAGTTATGATTCGGAATGTAAATACCTGATATGCATTATGTATTCGTTCGACCTCCCCTGGGGTCACAACCCACAGGTTGAGAACTGCTGGTGTACACCCTGGTCCCTTGTATCAGTAACATACTTATTTTCCTTGCCTTTTGTTATTTCTCTCTCTCTCTCTCTCTTCAGAGATATTTATGTAGGGTCTGAGTATCCTAATTATACCAGCAGCTATAGATCATGTCTGGTTACCTGATATGCAATCTCTCACCCTCAGCCCTCAAGCAAGCCATTTCTGAAAACACAGATTAACCACATTATTTCAGAGTGTGAGAAAGCAAGAGATGCATGTGGAAAACAAAGACTAGGCTGAGAAACCTCTGCCTCCCACAGCAGAATGAGCCTCTCTGCTTCAGAAGGCAAAGAGCTACACTGAGGACCAAGACATTGCCTAATACAGATGTTTATGTGTGATTCTCTTAAGGGATGATCCATGTGCGAACAGTATCAAAATCCAGAAAATTCTGACTCAAGCTGGAAAGGCACTGCTGAGCTCCGACCTGTCGCGTTGTGCTGGCACTAGCCAAGAGTGCACGCGGGTAGAGGAGGAGTGCTTTCCATAAGAGAAGTCAGGGAAGCAAGATTTTTGTATACGTTTTGGTAAATACACTGTTCATGTATGTGCCCATGTTTACTTTCATTTAAAATAATCCCACAACTTTGTATGTAGACCGGCCACACCAGCCTCATGACAAAAGCTAATTCTGAAAAGTGAAGGTCTTCCCTGAATCATAATCTCTGTGAGAAGAGATGGGTTCTGTTCTGATTTGGGTGCTGTCTTAGTCTTGGGGCTGAGACAAAATGCCTGACACCAGAAATTAAGGAAGGAAGAGTTAGTTTAGCTCACAGTTGACAAGGATTTCAGCCACAATCAGCATAATCCTAGTCATCCGAGGCAGCAGGGCATGGCGCTGGGGCAACAGCTCAAGACAGCAGAAGATGCCAAAGCAATAAGAGCAAAGGAGTGGGCAAAGCCTGCCCCTTTTCCTCCCTTGTATTGTACACTGGCTGTCTGCCCACACCACCTCTGAGCCCTCCTCTTGTGGAAGCTCAGGATGTTTGCAAAGTAAGAATCCTGGCTCCCTGCTGAGTTAAACTTCTAAAATTCTAAATTTGACATAATGTATTAACCATTACAAGTGCTTATAAGCTTTGTAGGACTCTAAAGCACACCAAAGTCTCTCTCACTCTCATTCTCTGTCTGCTTCCTTTACTAGAAAATGCTCCAAGAAAACATCATTTATGAATTCCAAATATTTTAAATTTTAACCATTGAAAATCTGAGGTTTTGCAGCTCCTTCACTACCCAATATTTTTAATTTCTAAAATGAAACAGGAGCCATAAGGACTACGGCGTTGCTGTGGAGTGTTACAGATAATCTCCAGGTTCCCTGCCAGCCCCAACCATGCTATCCTAGAGACTGAAGTTAATTTAAGGACCAAGCAGTTTATTACCTAGGTACTTCCCAGTCTGAGCTATTATCCATTATGTGGTACACAGTCAACCTGAAGAAACGGAAACTTTTAAAATATTTATGTACATATTTATGATGTGTGAAATGGAAAATGGTACATCTGGGAACAAGTAGCAGAAATGAAAAAAGTGCCTAATAAAATAAGCAAGCCAGTAAGAAATCATATATCACCTAAGTTCCTCCTACAGGGACAATGGAACGAAATCTATCTTGACATTCACAATTAAATATGCCTTAGACTCTAGCCAAAGAGTGCTGCATCAAAAGATAAGATCTGGCCCGCTGTGGGTCTGTTTCTTCACTGAATAAGTTAAGTTTCTTGAACTTATTTTTAAGTAGTTTTTCAAGTCACTGATGTGAATTCTCCTAACGACAATTGACTTTGAAAACCAGTGGGTGGCAACATTTTATTCTGTTGGTACAAATCAAGAAGATTGACCAATAGACATTTAAGGATTATAGCATGGAATTTCTACTTCCGGAATGGTTCTCATCATCTTCCCTCTACTATCATTGCTCCTGTCATAGACTAGCCTTTCCATTCCTCACCTGCGTCATTACACTATGTTTTTCAATTGTCAATGTATCTTCCACCTTAAATCATTCAAAACAGAATTTCAGCATGTAGTATAGTTTGGCCTTGAACTTGTCTATGTAACCCAGGCTCGTCTCACACTCAGATCCTTCGGCCTCATCAGCACACCTGTCTCATTTCATTTTAATCCTTAAAATACCAGTCTGATTATGTCACTCTTGTGCTAAAGTCTCTTCACTGGCTACCCTTTTATTTACAAGAGGTAAAAGCCAACCTCTTATAATGACATGAGGCCTTTAACTATTTTGCTAATTTGGGGCATGGCAAGTTCTTTGACAAGCACAAGTTCAAACTGCTTTCCTCCTTCTAGAGTTTCCTCCTCCCTCCTTCTTATCTACCCAGTATCCTTCACAAAGTTAGCCAATAGCAGGGAGGCCACTGAGGCAAAACTAAAATGAAGAATGTGGAGAGATACAGTGGAAGGCAGTGAAGTAGACTTGGGCTCAGAATGAGGTGGAAAGTCAGTCAGAGGACGATAACAGGGTATGTTCTATATTTTGAAGGCTCATTCTAGTGGCAGTGGTAGGAATATCTACATGAGTGGGAAATATGAAGAAAGTAGGGACAGAGGGATTGATTTATACACTTCATACCTGCCAAGAAAATTAGACCAGAGGGTCTAGAAATTAGATAGAGATGGTTTATGTTTTGAAATAATAACATTTATTGATGGATTAACTTATAGTAGGAGAGAAAAATGGAGAGAAACCTTATAGTAGGAGAATCAAAAATGATTCTCAAGTTTGGAGTAAAAGCAATTACAAAACCAGAGTAGCCATGGGCTGAGAGTTGGCCAGAGGAATACGCTCACAGGGTTAGAAGTTCAGTCCCACAGTGCTGAATTTGGGGTGCCTGTTAGCTCTCAAGAGAAGGTGTCTGTTTTGCAGGGAGCACATATGTGAACTTCAAGGGGGCAGTTGTACCTAAGACCCTCACTTGGAAGTTTTAGTCACATAGTGAGTAGTGAGTTGAGATATAAAACAGGAATGTTAGCATTTCTTATAAAAAACACAGGAAAAAGTTAGACCAATGGATAAATGGAGGACTGATCCTAACTGAAATCCCACTTTGCACAGTAACATGACAAATACAAAGGTCTCGCTCCAGTATCATTTGGGAAATTTTACCCTTCACTGCTTTCCTTTATGGAGAACTTGTTGACAATATTTGTTTCTAGGGGCATATTACTAATGGGCTTATGTATTAGCCTAATATAGATGCAGTGAATACAATTGTTCTATAATTGAATTGTTTTGTTATTTAGTGGTGATGCCTTTCCAAAAAGAACCAAAGTCAATATGATAAGCCTGGCAAGATGTGGCTGTCGAACCTCCCACCCAAGACAGATTTTTACACCATCCTGAGGGAGATCCTCGGCCAGTTGGAAATCACTGCCTTTCTGAACCAGTTAGGAATGTGGGTCACACTCATTGTTGACTTACTTGTTGATTTGCTGTTAACATGTACACACACACACACACACACACACACACATGGCTCAACAACCATTCCATTAATGTCTAGTTTAACATTTATCTTCTGTAGCACCATTACGAAGGAGAAAATGACCCAGAGGACATGGCCACTGGGAAAAGTGAAACTTGCTAATGAGTGTGTACACCCGACATGCGCACTGCGTGGCACAGGCAGGCCCACTGCATGTCCCCAGGGGTGTTCTGATCTGACCGGCACTGGCGTGCAGAGCGTCAGAGTATGACAACATCGCATTGTCATTCTCCCTTATGGGTGTGGGAAGGGAGACAGCAAACACAGCACCACCACCATGTCCACAGTTTCACAATACGTGCCCGTTGCTGTGTTAGCACCACCCCTTTTCCTGACTCGGCCATGGATTGTGATGGACATGGTGACAACCAAAGAACTGAAATGATGATTTTCATTTTGCCCTCTTTGCCAAAGCCGTAGTAGTGAAAGCTGACCCTGTTTGTGATGTCCTGCCTGCAGCTCCCACTCTTGTATCTGCTCTGTAATAACCCAAAAGTTAAAATACTGGAGGACTCAAAAAAAAAAAAAAAAAAAAAAAAGATAAATCATGGAGCCTTAAAAGGAACTAAGTTTTTCTCAGATTTTCTAAAACTTCTGTAGGGCAGCTCAAAGGCAAACATAAATATTTATCTTTTATTAATACACATTGGCAACACATAATGAACATAATCATCACAGAAAATTGGTACATATAGTGTATTAATCCTTTTAGTTCCCCTTCCTCTCTTCTTCCTCCCCCTTCCTCCATCCTTCTGGCCTGAAGGAGGTCTGATGAGACTCCGACATAAGCTTCTAAATCTCTCCCTGAGGCAGGGTCAAGAGCTCAGACATCTGATGTTGGCCTCGCCACCTCTCCCACAGAACCTGGAAGGAAATTCTCTGTTGAAAGTGTTTGGTGGCTGGGACTCAGTGTATGGAGGACCCTGGGTTTGCATTCCACCTCATGATAGTTATAAAGCAGCACTTTGCTGAGATTCAAATTATAGGTAACAAAGGTCTGTTAAGTGTTAGAGAACAGGAATTGCTACATAGAGCTTGAGTGATGAAGTGGTCTAGAAATCTAACAGATGTCCTAGTTATTCACTTATCTGTCTACTCATTCACTTTTCACTCATTCATTCTTTCTGGTAAGGAAAATTATCCTAAGGATGAAGATAAATAATGTATTTGATGAGAGAGGGGAGAGAGAGAGAGAAGTCTATGTCTATGATTATATTACTTCGTTGACAGAAAAGAGAAGGTTGCAGTGAACAGAGAAAAAAGGAAGCGTGAACCAACATGAAGTTGCTGACATCTGAGCTGTGCTATCAAGGTGGAGCTTCAGTCTGCCAGGGAATAGGACATAAAAGGTCAGAACCGGAAGGAACAACTGAACCAGAAGAGTCAGGGGCTGCGTGGCCAGAGTCCAGGGGCCCTCATTTGTTCTGGGGTATGTGCTGGCACCATGCTGGAGTTCAGCAACAAAGGGAAGAACCAGATCTCAAGGATCCTTTGCCACATTAAGGACTGTGGATAATTTCCTCCAAAACAGTTATTTCCCATTCCTGCCACACGTCAACCTTGGGTAGATTTTGATATACTTTTCTTGAGGTTGAAATTTTCAGAGCTACCTAGGGACAGCTGCGACTGAGTGCCACACTATGAGGTTTATGGCAAAGATGTTTATATAGTGAAATGTCAAGGTCAGGTATGTGCTTCACAAAGACAACCCCTGTACATTTGTACAGAGTTGATGGAGAGAAATGAAACCAGGAGGATGTTAACATAGCCTATTAGAACAGTGATTTTCAAACTGTGGTGCACCAGAGTTATAGCTTTAGGGAGTTTTTACATGAATTGAAAAAATTTGCTCTACATTTGCATTTTAATATGTGTGCTTAATTGACACAGTCAAATACAATATAGATCATATTTTACACATTAGCAATAATTGAACTTAAGTTTCCAACTCAATTCATTGAAGATTCGCCAGAGGTTTTTATTATTGATTATCCTAGAAATACAGGGCAAGTTACTTATAAAACATAAAAGGAAACAGAGTCACCACGCTTACAGAAAAAAGTGGCACAGCCAAATAAGAACACATATCGGAAGCTGAGGATAAATGGCCACCCTCAAACACAGACTGGGAATACTTTGTATTCTTCAAACCAGTTTTTCTCCGACACTGACCTCTTCTCAGTTGCATTTACTTTTTGAAAACTGTGGTAAAATACGCATACTATAAACTGTGTTCTCTTAACCATTTTTTGGTCTAAAGTTCAGTAGCATTAAATATATCCACACTGCAACAACTCTCCGGAACACTTTTGTCTTGCAAAATGGAAATTCTATAGCCATTAAAGGACAATTCTTCATGTCCCTCTTCCTCATCCAGCCCCTGGCAATCAACATTCTATCTTCTGGGTCTGTGCTTTTGGCAATGCTTACTATGTCATGCAAATGGAATCTTGCAGTATTTGTCCTTTTTTTTTTTTTTTTTTTTCCTTTTTAAATAAAAATTTAAGTATTTTAATTTAAGAAGTGTATTTTGCATGCTTTTACTCTTATTCATGATTTGCCCCTTTATCTGTTCCATCTGTGAGCCTGCTCAGCCATTTTTTTTTTCTACTAACATATATTAAGTAGCAGTGGAGTTCAGTATGATAGCTTCATAGTAGCATCTAGCATGCACTGGTCAAATCTAACCTCGCTTTTCCCACCGCCCTCTTACACACACTTATCTCAAACTCTGATGATGACAGCCCCACCTCAGTTCACGTACACTTCTGTTTGTGAACAGTTCATACGAAAGCACAGGTATTTGGCAAAATTTTGCTCCCATTCATGAGGTCACAAACACAACCACAGCCTTTTTCCTCAGAATTGTGAAAGGAACCAGAGTATCACAGTGCTTGTAGGTTAGTTTTTGGTTTCTGCAAAGAGAGTATTTGTCTTTTTGTGAATGGCTTCCTTTACTTATTATAATGTTGTCAACATTTATTGATGTTGTAGGATGTGTCCATAGTTTCTTGCTTTTCAAGGCTGAATATGCCATTGTCTGTATATACCACAGTTTGCTCATACATTTGTCTGTGGGCAGAGACTTGGGTTGCTTCCATTTCTCGGTTATTGTGAAAACCATTGCTACAAACATAGAAATAGAAATAGTCTTGAAGACTCTGCTTTTTGCTTTTGAGGTGCAGTATATTCCAAATGGAATTTCTGGATTATATGATAATTCTTCTTTTAAAAACTTCTTTTGAAGAATACAATGAATTCTAATAAATAAAAGTTATACTTTGGGAAATGTATTCTTGTTTTACAAAGTAGAATTATGCCTACTTTATTTCACAAAGGGCGGGCAGCAATCTGCTGTCTTGAGAAAAACAGAGAGGAGACAAAGACAGGCTTCAGGATTGAGAGGGTAGAAACCAAGGGCAGCACTTCAGGAAGGGGAAACGTGGGCTTTGTTACGATCTGAGAGGTTTTCTCTCTCCCCAGTCATCATGTTTTTCTTTTTAATTTCTCTGGTCCTGTAAGGACATCCAAATACATAAAACTAACACAGAACTCTTTGTGTACCCTGATCTTCAGTCGGTGACTGTTCCTACCTACATTTGATGCAAAGGGAAATATTATAACATACAAATGTAAACATTACAAAATTAAAGATGATTTTCTTAGCCTCATCTCAGAAAGGGGCTTTAATTTTTAAATTGCAGTGAAAGGATGTATAAAGAAGTCCTTCATTCTATTTCACCTGAGGTCTCATCTCCTTCTGTGATAATCCAAAAGTTACAGCACGACCAATAAATTCTGTATTGTACTTGGAAAAAAGCAAGTTGCCTAAGTTTTACATATCAGTAGAGAAGGTTCCTATCAGAGGTTGAAAGCAGACAGTGACACTCTAAAGCAATTAGTTAGGCACCCCCAGAAAATCAAAGGCAACAAAAGGAAGGCCATAATGCAAGTATCTGGCCAGTAAGTGTCCACCCGCCCCATGGAGGTTTTGCAAAGAATGGAGTAGAGCAGTTGGCTTGAAGAGCTCTCTGCCAGGTGGAATTGTTATACCTTTCTGTATTCATTAAATGTTTCTACATGGTTTTTCCTTGACAGGATCACTGACCTTCTTGGTACAGTAGAGGGCGGAGGCATAGGAAGGGTGGATTGAGGCTAACCCTCTGGTTACCAGCTGTGCATGTGGCCAGGCCTTGGACCACTGAGAGTGCTGTGAGTCACTGAAGACAAGCCCTGTCTACTACAGCTCTGGGCACTGCAGACCTGAGGGATGAGGCGGAGTTCTCCAGGTGAAGAAGAATGACAACAGCAGTATGAGAGGGCCCTTCCCACAGCTGGATTGATGTGCTTGATAAGGACCAGCATCAAGCAGTGCAAACATGCAGGGAATCGGAGGTGGGGGAGTCATGGCAAGGTTTTCGCAAGGTATTGAGCACTCATGTCACCTGGAATGCGAGTCGAGCCAGACAGCTGGAGTGACACCAAGAGAATGCTGCACCCCTGGAGAATGTGCATTGTGAAGATGCTCCTGGAGGATACCAAGGAAGCCGGCCTGGGGAGAACACACAGAGGCCCACCAATGAGGAGAGAGAGAGAGAGAGAGAGAGAGAGAGACAGTATCTGAGTGGGACTGGGGGCAGGAAAGAACATCACGTCTGCAAAGGAATGCTTGTCATGTGTAACAGCATAACAGCGTGATAGATGCGGCAGGGAGGGATTGAGCCCTTAAAACTGAGTTGCTGGCAAACAGCTCGATACAGGGAAAAGAGATGGAGCAGAGTGGAGTCACAGGACTGTGTTAGTCACTGAGGCTGAATGGAGCTCATTTAGGGCAGAATTAGGTCCCGATGATTTTGCTTATGAGTCTTATAAGTAGAAAGTAACAACCAAATGTGTATATTTCAAATGTATGTATCAAATATACATAAAGTATGTAAGTCACCGTGTGGTTTTCAGGAGATTTGGAAATAGAAAAAAAAAAAAAAAAAAAAAAAAGGCTAAAGATATGAATTAAGGTTTTGGTGGGGTATAGAATGAGCATAAAGAAAGAAAGTGAGGCTGTCAAAATGGCCCAGAAGGAACATGTACACAGAAAGAACAGCCCTACTTTAAAAACCTTGAGAGGAAAAGATAATTCAAGGACTTGGCAAAGGAGAAAGTAAAACAAAAAAAAAAAAGCCCCCAGATGTCCCAGAGGCACTCAGAAGTGCCCCCAAAATGGATGGAGTAGAGGACAGCGTCCCCAGCAGGAGTCCAGGCCACAGCTGTAGTGAGGACCAACCCTAGAGGCCAGCACGCGGCTTGGCCCCAGACCCAGTGTATTGTGACTTTAGGGAAAGGTGTTCTGGTCGAATGATAAGCAGAGAAACTGGACGCAGTACCAGCTTGGAGCTGCCATATTCCGAGCAGTGGAAATTCTCTAAATTGGAAACTCTACAGCTCTCTAGTTTAAGCACCTTAATTTTATGTACATAAATATTTGAAAATGTCATCTTGGTGGGAAAGCAAGCACAAAAGCCAGTGAGTAAAACTGACATTGCTTTTGTGTTGGCCTAAAAGAAAGGATGCCAGGGATGCAGTTCAAAGCCCCAGAATGAGAGTCTTCACTACAAAACCATTCCAAGGCAGCTGCAGCAGCCTTTTTCCAGGAGAGCTCAGTAGGTTAAGGCAACAGGGTCCGCTCACCTCTTTTTCTGAAGAGCATCCTGTTTCTGATCTTTTTCCTCTCATCACTTCACTTTCAACTTGCTCTTCTTCCCCACCCTCCTGGCCTCAAAAGTCTCAGGCCTGCGGGACTAAGCAAACAGGCATGGTGTTCCTCCTTCACTGTAAGCACAGAAGGAGACTGAGGGGGGGGGGTGTGTAATAAACCACAGGACTCATGTTCAGCTGGAGTGGAGTGTGAGGGTAGCAAGGAGACAAGACAGAGGAAGTCTGATGTGATAGAAATAAATTACAAAATTAATTCCAAACTACAAAAGCCTACACCACAAACACAGATGAACTGAGCAACGTTCAATTCAGAGAACATGCTGAAAGAGGCAATTAAAAGTAATTGAAAAATACAGTGTTAGCCAGGACCATGAATTTTTTGCAGCACGTGACCAGCAGCACTTTGAAATGTTTGGAATCATCTTCAAACTGAAGCTTACCATTTGGTTTTAGCTCAGACTTCAAGTATGATATGACATGTTCTATATATTTTGAACAATGCACTGAGGGAGCCACTGTGGTGGGACATGCCTATGACAGCAGTTACTTGAAATCTGAGGAGGATCGTAAGTTCCACCCTGGCTTAGGCAATTTAGCAATATGCTGTCTCAAAATACAAATTTTACAAAGCTGGGAAGGTCGCTCAGTACTTGCCTAGCATGTGAGAGCTTCTGGATTCCAGCTCAAATAGCACACACATGGGCCAGAAAAGTGAAGTAAGCAAGTTGGGCAATGCAAGATTTGATTTTTAAAATAGCAGAAATCTCATTGTGATTAATAACTCACAGAATTTTCAAACCATTCTTCTGAATTATTAGTCGTTACTGCTACTGATTTTGAAGGCGCTTGCTAAATAAGAAAGGCCAGAACTGGATCCTGTTGCCAGCTAACTTATCTGAAACTAAGTTAATGGTTTAATGTATCAGTTTGCTAATAAGTAAAATTACTCCATTTGATGAGATGATCTCTCAATTCCTGGAGAGTTTTACAGTTTCATAAATGTTAGACATTGCACTAATAACTGTGATATAATAGTCTATGGCTTGCACAATCACAAGGCTGATGAAAGCTTAGATAGCATCAAATTAAACGCATGTATTTTACTGATCAATAAAAAAGAAGTCCCAAAAGATTTAATGCCTTGGCTAAGGCTAGGTAGAATGTTTTGGGGCTTGTTATAAACCGAATGTTTGTATCCCTTTGAAATGTGAATTTTGAAACTTGGAGGCCTGAGTATTTTAGTGATTAGGTCATGGAATCAGTGCCCTTACGAAAGGAGACTGCAGAGCAGCATCTCCCTGTCTCCCGTGTGAAAACAGCTGCCTGGGCACCAGGAAAGGGACCTTGGCCAGACATCAGATCTGATGATGCTTTGCTCAAGGACTTACTAGACTCTACTCCTGGAGCAATAACTAGCCCCCCTCCCCGCATATAAGCCACCTGACTAAAGGTAGCTTATTATACCAGCCACAACAGATGAAGATAGGACCAATCCAGAATCAGATTTAGAATCTGAGCTCTTCCTACTGCACTACACACCTATTATGGAGAAAAGAACCCAACCCTAAAGCGTGAGCATAGAAAGAGTGAGCAGTATGGAAAGACACAGCGAAATGCAGATGAGATGGACTTCTTAAGGAAAGAAAGGTAATTTAACTAAACCCTAGGACTTTTAAATGTATGAAATGCCAAGTTAGCAATAAATGAAGGAATCAAAAGACAAGGCTGCAGGTGTATTATTGCCACTGCTAACAAACTAGCATTTTTACCTACACAGTGCCATCGGGCCTCTTCAACCTTCTGGCTGCAACAGTCTGCTGTCTACATGTTTTACAGTGTCCCTACATGAGCCCCACAGTTAGAACGGTGTTTTCTCAGTCTCAGGAATAATGTAGTTTATTCTACCGAAGAATTTGTACATAATCTTGCCAAAAGAGTGAACAGAGTAAGTGTAGTCACACCTACTCACTAATTTATGTTTCAGTTTTTTTCCTGGTTTATTATAAGTAATGAAAACGAAGCCTCAAGAAGCATTCATAATTCAAGTCAAAGTAATAACAAGGTAGCGTGAGCATCCTCCTGTCTCGTTAGCAGCCCTTCAAAGCTGGGTTTTCCTTGCAGGCAGTAAGGGGAAGGAACCCATCACATGCAAGGAACCCATGTTCCCACTCAGCTAAGAAAAATGTCTTCTCTGTGGTACTGTTTGGGTTTGCTTTTAAATAAAATCTTATTATTTGTGGAGACTTAGAAATACCAAATGAGTACCACAGCTTAAAAACATGCGTCCCTGACTAAATCATTCTACAAACATGAAAACAGACATGGAATGCAAAGAAAATTAAAGTCATAGGAGCTAGGGCGATAGCTCCGAGGCACAAGTGTCTGCTGGGCAAGTGCAAGGTCGTGAGTTTGAACCCCGGTCCCACAAAAAAAATAAATAAATAAATAAAAATAAGTAAAAAAATAAAGTCATAGGATGGAGAAGCTTAGAAGTAAAGGCAATAAATGAGATAAGAGAATTAAATTCAAACTTCAAAAGGAAAACAACAGACATTATAAGGATATAGGAAGAATTGAACTTCCAAGGATTTTTTTTAATCCAAGAAGGAAAGTCAACAAGATGCAAAAACATTTTATAGTTTATTCACAGGCTGGTAAAAACTTTTTTTTAATCTTAGAAGGCCTAAATTTGGAATGTTCCAGATTCTCTGTTCTCTCATCAAAGTATTTCTAAAATAGATATAAAGTAAGTTTTATAATCCCCATTTCATAGATGGAAAAATTGCAAAAGAGAGTAACTTTGATGATACGCCTTTAGAGTCATACCAAATCGTTTGAGACATTGAGCCCTAGTGTCACCGGGCGTGGGAGTTGAGCCAGACAGCTGGAGTGACACCAAGAGAATGCTGGAAAATAACGCCTGTATATCTTCCAACTTTTCTCACTAGACTAGGCTAGAATGCATGACCAGAGAAATAATTTCATTTTCTTTCCTGTAGAAATGTTAGGACTTGGTGGTCATCCCTCTGTTCACTACAGAAATTTGGCATTGGAAAGAGAAAGATATTTCATTTTTCCTTCTTTAGGCTGATGTAATGGTCTTTAAGGTGACCCTGTGTGTGTGTGTGTGTGTGTGTGTGTGTATGTGTGTGTGTGTGTGTGTGTGCCTATGTTTGTTTTACATAACACATAGAAAACTTTCAAATTCCAATCACTTAAAACTATTTTTCAAACATGAGAATTTTGTAATTATATTTGATAATTCAACTTAAGTTGCCATATCATACTAAAGAAATATTATTTTTCAATACAATGCATCGAAAACAAAAAGTTGAAAGTTTTTAAATTATCCTCAGGAAAACTAAATATCTAGAGTTCTCTCCCAAACATCAAAACACATAATTCCTTTTTTTTTTTTTTTTTTTTTTTGTAAACACATAATTCCTGATGTTTCCTTTTCTAAATTTTTATTTTATTAGTGCATCTATGACTATGACTATAAAAAGGATCTGCTATAAACACATAGATTTTATAAAATTCTAATTGCTTTATAATACTATTTTAAAGTAAAATTATGAATTTGATCTTATCTCCTACAGATTGTACGAAATAAAAATAAGGGTCCGGGCATAATGATATACACCTATAAATCCAGCACTCTGGGAAGCTGAGATAAGAAAATCCTAAGTTGAGCCCAACCTGAGCGTTTTTTTCTTTTTTTTTGAACTGGGGATCAAACCAACCTGAGCAATATTGAGGCTTAGAGTGATCTTGTATTAAAGTGGAAAGGAGATCAACATACAGAGTTAGAGTGAAAATTCTAATTCAAAAAAAATTGATGGAAATTATGAGTACAATCATCTCAGCCATCCAGTGTATATACTTACTGAGCACCTACACTGAGGACAGAAATGTGTAATATAAAACTCAGAGTTAAATACCTCTCATCCTGATCTTCTAAATGTGTACTGTTCCTAATGTCTTGTCAATCATTATACTCTCTTTACAATAAATCAAGACAAAAAGATATGGTAAAATATTAAGATTTCTTGAAAGCAAGCGTCAATATTAAATTATTTCCCCAATGTTGTATAACTATATCTGTTAATCTGAGCAACAGATTTAATGATAAAATTAGATAATTTAACAACCATTCTTAATTAGTTATTCCTGCTTTGAAAAATCTGTAACATATGTGTTTTTGTATGTTACCCTGCTTCTGTCCCTTCTGTCCTTTTCCCTTTCTGTTTCTCCTTATTTTTTAATCTTCAAAACAAAATAATATAAGTAAAAGAGAAAAAGAGAAAGAACAGGAGGTATAGCTCAGTGGAAAGGACCTGAGATCACTCCCCAGTAGCACAAAAACTACACTGAAATAAAATAAAATTGGGCTGCACTGCACAGGGCTTACCGCGTGCCAGCTGCCTTGCTCACTTGCTCTTTACATGAATCATTTTATTCTGCTCCCACAGCCCAACTGACCGTAGCACCCTAAATGTGCACCGCATCATCAGCACTGAATGCACTGCGTCATCAGCCCTTAGTGCTTGTCTGACCCCCTCCTATGACAAGACAAAGAAAAGCCAAGTGAGCCCCTAATAGGACAGACCCAGGACTTCATTCTTCCATCTAAAGACAAGACTGGGGGGACTTCTGAGACTTTCTTTCATTCTCTTTATGCTTTCTTCTCACCCACAACTCGAAGTGAGAAAAAGGGAGGTTAAGAGGCATAATCTGTAAGAAATCTACTTTTCAAAATGCAAGCTACCAAAAGAAAATCTCAGTGTCCCTTCCATTTATATCCTAATCTTCCTACTTTTCAATAGCCATCTCTTGACATGCTGCCCTCTCTTCTGAACTTAGTCTTAGACAGAAGAGAGGCAATGGACATTGATAAAAAAAAAAAAAATTCAGTAAAGTTTTCCCAAAGGGAAGATACTTTTCATCATATGGGCTCCACGTACCAAGTTCTATCACGCACAACATCTTTAGTACTAATGACAAGATAAAATTATTTTCGCAGTATAAGAATAAGAAACCAGAAACGGGGAAGGGAGATGACTGGTCCATAAATACACTACCAGTAAGGGTTCCAAAATTTTATCTCCTAAAACATTTTTCTAATATCAGAGTACTAAAAACATAGTCATCACAAAATCCTTCATCTTATACGTGGCAGCCATGTGTCGCACACAGTTTATGTTTGGGGGACACAGAGTAAGGCACTGCCTGGAGCCTTGCTTTGGAGACTTGTACTCTAGAGAGGGAAGGAAAGTGAGCTATCTGCCACGTATGCAGGCGGGGCAGCCACATAAGTGGTTGCAGATAACATAATTCTTTATGCAGAAGACCCAAAGAATTCCAGCAAAAAACCATCTAGAATTAATAACCAACTTCAGCTATGTAGCAGAATACAAAATCAACAAAAATTGCAGTTGCACAAGGAATAACTGCAAGAATCAACAAAGGGAACGATGTTGAATTGCAAGCCTTACGTACAGGAAAGGAAGTAATTAGTAAATGGAAAAGACAATCTACAGAATGGGAAAAAATGTATGCTATTCTTCAGACAAAGGACTAATATCTTCTAAAATATAGAGAGAACTCCAAAAAATTAAATCACCTAAAATAAAATTCCCAATCAAGAAATGGGTAAACACACAATTCTCAGAAGTATGATGCATCAGCAGACATATGAAGAAGTGTTCTGTATCTCTGTCCACTGGAGAAATGCAAATTAAAACAATACAAAGATTCCTATTTATGCCAGAAAGAATAGCAATCATCAACAAGTCAGAGAATAAAGAGCAGCGAGGTAGCTCAGAGGACTAACCACCTGCTTTGGCAAGCACAGGGCCCAGGATGCTGAGCCTGACCGAGTCTGGGGCAGATGGTACATGCCTATAATTCCAGCACTAGCCAGGCTAGAAGGAGGAGGGTCACCATGAGCCCGATCTGTGTAGTGAGACCTAAACCACACACATAAATGAAAGAAAAAGTCAAAGAATTACAAATTCTGTGGCGGCTGCAGTGGTAAAAGAACCCTCGTACATTTTCGTTGGGAATATAAACTAGTATAACCACTATGGGAATCAATATGGAGATTTCTCAAAGAACTAAAATTATAAATGCATATGGCTCAGCTATTTCCCTTCCATGTATTTTCCCTAAATAAAGACATCAGATCACAGTGATGCACTCAGATGAATATCTGTAGTAGCTCAATTTATAATAGCTGAATCCTGGAAGCAGCCTGTGTTCCTGTTTTTTTTTTTTTGTTTTGTTTTGTTTGTTTTTGTTTTTGTTTTTGTAGAACTGGGGATTGAACTCAGGACCTTGCACTGTCCAGGCAGGCACTTGTACCCCTAAGCTATCTCCCCAGCCCCTGTGTCCCTGTAAACTGCAAAAGGATTTTTAAAACTGTAGTATCTCATGTGATGGAATACTACTCAGCCATAAGGAACGATAAACTCAAGAATTTATAGGAGCGTTGATCACCTGGAAATATATAATGTTGAGTGAAATAAATCAGGCAAAAGCTTAACTACTGTATGGTGTCTCCCATGTCAGTAAAGTAGAAATAAAGAATATTTATTATCTTTAAAAATAATAATGAAGAAACACTCTTCCTTTGACTTTCAAATCACAGCTCTTTGCCTCCTTCCCTAGATTTCTCTGTCCATTCCTTTCCTCCTTCTCTGCTGTGCCAGTGTCAGCCTTCTTGGAGTCTGTTCCTGCCCTTCCTGTCTCCTTCTTCCCTTCTTTTCTCTTCCTGTTCTTCCCTTCTTAGGGCAGCCTGTCTTCTTTTACCCCAACTGTCCAGCAATGAGGTTGTGTTGCAATCTCCAGATCTACATTTCAAATTCAGATATGCAGGATAAAAAAAGAACATAATAAAGGATAGGTAGAAGGAAACAAGGATAAAGATTTCTTGCAAATGGGAAGCCAAGGGCAAAGGGAGAGAGGAAAGGGAAGTGGTAGGTAGAAGAACTAAGATGTGCTGTGCACAGGAACCTAATAACATGAGGAAATGTGAACATTATACATATGCCATGAGTATGGGAAAATAATAACAGGAATGAAGATGAGGCAGTCGGAGGGAGGTGAGTGGGAAAGGAGAAGGGGATTAAAAAAGGAAGGAGCTGTACTGTGAGTGTGCGCCTGCTCCCCAAGATGAATGGAACAGAAGAGCTGAAAGCAGGCACTAACACAAACAGAAAGATCTAAATCACTTCATGTGCCATTTATCAGACCATGAAAAAACTAAGGTCAAAGATTTCTCCTTGCAACAATTATACTAGGAAAGTCTCAGGCTAAAGCACAATTACATAAGGAAATAAAGGCCACAACATAAACAGATTTAATGTCTGACATCTCCAAACCACATTGCTACTAAAGCTTCCAACCTCTTTCCTGACTCCACCAATTGTTAAAAATACAAATTTGCACGTCTTCCAATATTTTGTACTAAGACGAAGGATCTTTGTCTTGTGTGAAAAATGCAGGGCTTTGTTTATCATAGGCAGAACCATGGTAGGGGAAAGGGACAAATAAATCCCCTCCAAAGTCCTCTATGTGGCATGAGTCTTTGTAACAAAGTTCACAGACTCATTTTATGGATAAAGGAGCTGAAGTTTCCACAGGGGAATAATTACATGTTGTAATTTCTGTGCTTGAGTACTATATAGCCATTAAAATAATGTTCTTGAAGATTTTTTGACGGACATGCCATTATAAAGTATGTAAGAGTTAGGCTCTTAACTTCCACATGTACAACTAGAAAACACATCAAATTCCAACAGTAGAATTAGGAATAATTTTATACTAGTTTATATATAGTTTTCAGGTTAAAAAATATATTTTATTTTATTTCAAAGGCAATGTATGGAAAAGGTATCACTGTCTATTAATGATGCTGTAACAAAATACAATATGCTCGGTGATATGCAAATAAAAGAAGCATACTTTTCACAGTTCAGGATTTATGGACGCCTCACTCTAAGGAGCTGGCAGTGTCTGGGGAGGAAGGCCTGTTTTCTCATTCATGAGTGGTGCCTTCTCTCTATTTCTTTACACAACAGGAGAAGTAAGCTACCTTTCTAAGGTCTCCTTTGATAAGCTCACTGATTCCAGTCATGAGGTATGTATCTCACCACCTGAAAAGCTCTAACACTATCCCTTGCAGGTTAGAATTTCAACTTATGAATTTTTCAGACACTAATATTTAGGTCATAACCAAAAAATACAGATAAGGGAGGAAGTTTAATATAATAACTACTAGCATGAGCATAAAACTGGAGACAAACTGATTGGATATTACTTCTACTGTCCCCTTGTCTCTTACTGGCTGTGAGATTCCTAGAGCAAAATTGTTTAGTCTTTCTGAGTCTCTGTTTTCTCATCCATCAAATGGGATGATATTACTGCCTGTCATGCATGAACGAGACTGTCACAGAGTAAGTGTAATGTGTCTGGCAATGATCACAACTTGTTTGAAGTCCACTTTCCATCTATCCTGTGAAAGCATAGTCTGTTCATAAGCAGTAGGCTGTCTTGGTCATTGGATCACCCTGTCATCAGCATCAGTATCTGCCCCATCACATCATCACCATCTAGCATTGCACCTGCAGGTAGCGGATGCTGGATGAATATTCTACTGGATGAATACACAAATGAAAAGCTGAGTGCACTAGCTTTACGTTGTCATACAGCCACATGCATAGAATACTTCAAAACTTGTGGTGAATATTTCATGATTTTATTTCATTCTGATCACCCACTCCAAGAAGGCAGGGAGAAAGCTAATATCTTTGTTTTTCCTTTGATAATGTGAAACCTCCAAAAGTTGTTTACTTAAATCCAGATAGCTAAAAAATGATGAAACCAAAGAAGAAATTCTTGGACTGCCTGAAGATGGGCATACACTGCTAAAGTTGACTTGGGTGGTGCTCACCATAAGCAGTGCTGAACCACTCACCCTTCATAATGTTCTCTGGAGCTGACTTAAGTCCAAGTCCTCATCTTGCAGTGACTGCTGAAAAGCTCTATGCTGTTTCACCTAGCATGGTAACTCTCTTTGTAGACTGGCTGGGCCCTCCTGTAGCAGGTACACCCTACTCACCCCCATGCCCACCCCAAATCTGAGTATAGCATCCCTAACCACTTACAGATCCTACTGATCACCCCGAAGTTGAATACAGCCTCACTAATCAAGCCCGACATCAACTTAGACCACTTTCTTCGGCCCATCACAAGTGATTTCTTCTTGGATATGAGAAGAAAAAGATTAAATGAAGTAACTAACTGTCAAGTCTGGTGTATCAGGAGAATGACATGAATACAAATTAGTCAATATTGGAAGGGTTTGTGAGAATGCAGAATTAGTTGAGCAGTAGACATATCTAGTTCAAAATGCTAATGAGATCCCTAAGTGAGTAGCCCGTGCAAATGCGACCTCACGCTGAGGAAGAAGGTAAAGGCCAAGATAGAATGGAAGCAATCGTGTATGCAAAATGAACAGCCAAAGGTAAAGAATTCATACCCTGCAAGGTATTATCTACGGAGGGCTGTTCAAGTGTTCGTCGGTGTTTTGGCATCCCAGGAAGAGTGGCAGAGTGTATCCATATGCCTGGATCTCAGGCTGCAGACCCGGCTTCAAAACAGTGCAGAAGCACACCTAACAGATCTTTGTTAGTTCCCAGAGTTTATTTGATTAAAAAATTTGCTGTTAATAGAAATGTTTAAAGCACTAGTTTAATATATATTTTCATTCTCTATTTCGTTTTCTGTTTCTATCTCTCTCTTTTTCTGTGTCTGTCTGTCTGTCTGCTCGCTCTTGCTTTTCCACTCTCTCTCTCCCTATACTATAGCCCCTAATACCACCTCTCTGTCCCAGACAGGTGTCTTATACAGATAAATCATTAACTTCTATTAAAATTCTGATAAGTGAACAAGAAATTAGCTCCAACACTCTAACTGATAGTATTCCATGTGTGATAGACTTGTGTGTGATTTAGAAAATATTTTGATCCTAGAGTAGTTCCAGTTCAATGGATCAGTTTCAGGGAGAGAGCTCAGTAGAGTAAGTGCTTGCCCGGCAAGCACAGGGTCCTGAGTTCCATCCCTGGTACCGAAAAAACAAATTACTGCAATGCGTCAG
Organism: Myocastor coypus; assembly: GCA_004027025.1. Classification (NCBI taxonomy): domain Eukaryota; kingdom Metazoa; phylum Chordata; class Mammalia; order Rodentia; family Myocastoridae; genus Myocastor; species Myocastor coypus. The sequence continues at coordinate 22,238 of PVJA010003897.1, read as the reverse complement.
TTGCAAATTCAAACTGGTTCACCGAGGTTTAATGATTTTTTAAAGATTTTTTTAAATTTATTTCTCTTAAATCTCATTTATTTGAATGTGTTATGGCTAGCTCAGCCCAACCTGGGGTGGGGGTGCGCAGCATGTGGTGCCAGGGATCGAGGAGCGGTCACAGAGCTTGCCTTACGTTTTTTCCACAGGCGCTTTAGACCACTGAGCCATCTTGCTGACCCTGGGGTTTGATTTTATAAAAATTTCTCAAGTTTGATAGCAAATAAAAATAATGATATTCAGCAAATACCTATAACATATCCCAGGTTTTTGTTCATTATCTGGTTCTATACCCTATTAGTTTCTCCAGCGGATGCTGCTGTACTGTATTCAAGGAGTCCATTTATATAACAGCAACGGAACCACCCCTGATAGGCAATTAGCCCACTAGCCCTTTCCTTGCATGGCAGATAAAGCTTGGGTATAATCTCATAGGGAAAACAAGTACCTAAGAGTTGCTGCAGAGAAGGTGCCAAACACAAGATACCTTAAAAACAACAGTGCCATGGGGATAATATATCACACACTACTGATTCCCACAGCACCTCCACTTTCATATGGGCTAGACCCTCCTATTGTTTCCTTCCAGGCCCAATTCCCAGAGCTGTTAGCTACATGTGGCCCCTAATCTATGGGAGACTTGAGCAATGACAGGACAAACATAAACTGCCAGTAATAATCACACAGGGCACATGCTAGCCTGCCTTTAAGTGAGCCTCCAAAAATTAAAATGCAGAGGAATAAAGAGAAAGGAAAAGAAGGAAGGAAGGAAGGAAGGAAGGAAGGAAGGAAGGAAGGAAGGAAGGAAGGAAGGAAGGAAGGAAGGGAAGGAGGGAGGGAGGGAGGGAGGAAGGAGAGAGGGGAGAGGAAGGGAGGGAAGGGAGGGGAGGGAAGAGGAGCAGAGATAAGGGAAAAAGATTTTCATGTTTCAGTCCTTAGAAATACCTCTATTGTGAAGATGAAGAGCAATAGTTATCACAAAGGAAACAAGAACTTACTACATGACCTAGAACAGTGTGAAAGGAAGGAAAATAAACCATGGAGTTAGACTCCCAGGGTTGAAATCCTAATGCTTTTCCTGCTAGTAAGTAGATCTGGGAAGCGCTCACTTTCTGAGCTTCCTTCCTCCTCTGTAAAACAAATAGTCATGAAAACTAAAAGTAGCCTTGTGCCCCAGACCCACAGAAAGCACATGATCAGTACACACAGGCTCGCTTTGCCTGTCTTTTTCATATAAATCAGGGGATGTCCTTCAACGCTCCCCCTCCAACTGTGTCAACTGCTAAAGAAAAATCCTCGATATGACCTACAAAATAATATTAGATCCTTCCACAAATATTGGCATTTTTAATGTTAAAGAGAATAGAATTAAAAATGATACATAATTTCAAAAACAAACTCATAATGATAGATATACAACAGTAGCTGTTATATGGTTGTCTGCTGTGTAGTTGCTCAGATTGTCAGATATAATCATATAATATTGGTCATAGTAAAAATATTAAGCATTATGTCACCTCATAAAATTGATAGAAATTAGTAGGACAATCATCTTAGCTATGCTGTGTATATACTTACATTATGTTTTCCTTCCTATTTTCCTTTCTTTTCTCCTTTCCCTCATCACAATTCTTTCTTCCCTTTCACTGTTTCTTTCTCTTTTACTATATCTATTGTATCTTTCAGATTAATTGACTCTTTGGTTCTTACAGTACTGAGACAATACCATGACATGTCTGTCTGTAATTGTATACATTTACCTATAAATACCTTGAGTGTATCTTTCTTTATAGCTGAGTAATATTCCATTGTATAAAAATATCACGTCTCTTTTATGTTTCTCTGTTGATCGATGTTTGGGTTATTTCCAAGATTTAACTATGACAAATAGTGCTGCTTGGGTACACGTTTATTGCTGTGTTATGAAGTTTTTAATTCTTCTGGAAATATACCCAGAAAAGGAATAGCAGTGTCAAATGGGACTCCTAGTCCTTGATTTTCAAGGAAACTCCACACTAATTTCCATGGAATTCTACAGTCTATACTCCCCTCAACTGTGGAGAAGGGTTCCTTTTCTCTAAGGTTCCTCCAGCATTTATTAGTTGATTTCTTTATGACAGCCATTCTTTCTGGGGTGAGATACAATCTCAGTGTTGTTTTAATTTGCATCTCTCAAATGGACAGTACTGTTGAACATTTTTTCATGTATTTACTTGTCATTTTTATTTCCTCCTCTGACATATGTGTATTCATCTCAGTTACCCACTGTTGGATTGGGTCATTGAATTTGGGGGGCCTAATAACCTTTATTTCTTTACATAGTCTAAATAAAGTTCTTTGGGTGATTGTTAAGTTTCTTTTCCCAGTTTGTGGATTTTCTTTTCACTCTGTTGGTGATTTTGTTTGTTCGTTCGTTTTTTGTTTTTGTTTTGTTTGCAGAACCAAGGATTGAACTCAGGCCCTTGCATTTGCCAGGCAAGTGTTTATTCTACTGAGCTATCTCCCCAGCCCCTGGTGACTTCTTCTGATGTGTAAAAAATTATCAAAAATATGTGACCCTATGGTGGGCTGGGGAGATAGCTCAGTAGAATAAGCGCTTGCCTGGCAAATGCAAGGACCTGAGTTCAATCCCCAGTCTTTGAACTACTTCCTGTGCACTTTGGGTTTTATTCATGAACTCTCCATCTACCTACATCTTCAAGAAATCTACCCACTTCCTCTTCCAGTAGATTTAGTGTTTCTGTTTTAATGTTTAGATCTTTCTTCCATTTTGACTTTACTTTAGTGCATGGTGATAGATCTGGATATAGCTTTTGTTTCTGACATGTGGAAAATGAATTTTTAGCACAATTTGTTAAGGAGGCTATCTTACTTCCAAAAAACATGTTTGCTACCTTTGTCAAAGATAAGCTAGATGAGTGTGTTTGTATTTGTATCTGCATCTTCTAATCTATTCCATTGATCCCCGGGTCTGCTTTTTGTTGTTGTTTGTTTGTTTGCCAGTATCATGCTGATTTTATTAAAGTAGCTTTGTAGTACAATTTCATGTCACAGATTGTGGTGACGCCTGCCTTGTCTTTGTTGGTCAGGATTGCTTTTGATATTCTAGGCCTTTTCTTGCTCCAGATGAATTTTAGGAATGCTTTATCTATATATGTGAGGTATACTAATGGCATTTTAATTGGAACTTCATTAAATTTGTATAACAATTTTGGGAGTATGGATATTTTGTTCTTCCTATCCAAGAGCAAAGAATATCTTTTTTGAAATCCTCTTTGCTCTCTTTTTTCAAAGTATTCTAACTTTCATTGCATAGGTCTTTTACTTTTTTTGTTAGATTAATTCCTAAGTATTTCATTTTTTTGGATGCTATTGTCAAGGATATTGCTTCTCTAATTTATTTCTCAGCGAGTTTACTGTTTATGTAGAGGAATACCACTGATTTTTTGAGTGTTGGCTTTGTATCCTCTTATGCTATTGAATTTGTTTAATTCTGGTTTTCTGGGTCTTTCATGTAAATTATTACAGCACCTACAATGATGACAATTTTACTTTTTTTCCAGTTCTTATTCATTTTGTTTCTCTCTTTTATCTAATTATTCTAGCTAATATTTTCAGAACTATATTGAATAGAACTGGTGATAGTAGAGCATCTTTGTCTTGTACCTGATTTTAGAGTGAAAGCTTTCAGTTTTTGTCCATTTAAAATGAATGATGTTCTCTGTTCTTTGTCATAAATAGCTTTTGATCAGATTAAGGTAAAGATCATCTATTCAAATTGCCTGTAGAATTTTTATCATGAATGAATGTTGAACTTTATCAAAAGTTTTTTATGTTCCTATGGAGATGATGTAGTTTTTGGTTTTGGCTCTGTTTATGTGGTGCATTACATTTAAGATCTGCACATGTTGAACCACTTCTGCATGCCTGGGATGAATCCCCCCTGGTCATTGTGGGTAATCTTCCTGATGATTTGCTGAATTCTGTTTGCTAGTATTTTACTGAGTATTTTTGCATCTATGTTCATTCAGGAGAGTGGCCTATAGTTCTCTGTTTTGGTGGGGTCTTTCTCTGGTATCAATGTAAGATTTGCCTACAGAAATTAGGGAAAACTTCTTCCTTTTTCATTTCATTGAAGAGTCTGAGGAACATTGGGATTGAGCTTCTCTAAATTTCTTATAGAATTCAGCTGTGAGTCTATCAGGACCTGGGCTTTTCTTTGTTGCTAACTTTTTAATTACATTTTCAATTTTTAACTGAAACTAAGATATTCAGAATTTCTATATCTTCTTGATTCAATTTTGTTAACTCATATGTATCTAAGAATCTATTGATTTCTTCTGTGATTTCCATTCTACAAGAGTAAAGATTTTCAAAGTAGGTGTTGATGATCTTCTGAGTTTCCACAGGATCACTAGTAATTTCTGTCCTTTCATTCCTTATTGCTTCAACTTGAGGGTTTTTTCTTTTTTTTTTTTTTCTTTTTTTTTTTCTTTTTTTATGAGGTTGGTCAGGGGTTTATCCATTTTAACTAGTCTTTCAAAGAACTCTTTCACTCATTAATTCTTTGCATTGTTTTTGTCTCAATTGCAATAATTTCTGCTCTAATCTTTGTAATCTCCTGTCTTCTTTGGGCTTTGGACTTGACTTGCTCTTATTTATTTGGAGGCTTGAATTGCACCATTTAGGTATTTATTTGTTCTCATTCTGTTTTTCTAATGTGAGAGTTCACTACTATAAATTTGCCTCTAAGAACTGCTTTCATTATATCCCACAAATTCTGGTAAGTTGTGTTTGAGTTTTCATCAGGTTCTAGACATTGTTTAATTTCTTCTTTCATCTCATCTGTGACCCATCAGTTGTTCAGGAAGGTGCTATTTAATTTCCATGTATTTATGGGTTTTTTTCAGTTTTTTTCATAACATATTTTCAGTTTAATTGCACAATGGTCAGGTGATATGCACGGATAATTTCAATTCCCTTACATTTACTTAAATATGTTCCATGAACTAGCCTATGGTCAGTTTTAGAGATCATCACAAATTCAGCTGAAAAGAATGTTTTCACATATTTTTGGGTGAGAAACTTTGTAAATATCTACTAAGTTCATTTGTTCAAAAGTTTGATTCAGTTCTATTACCTCTTTCCTAATTTTATGTCTAGTCTATATATCTCTTTGAGATAATGGGATTTTAAGGTCTCCTATTGTCTCAGTTACTCTTCTCTTATTGTTGGGGCAAATACCTGACACCAAAAATGAAGGAAGGAAAAGTTTATTTAGCTCGCAGTTACTGGAAGTTTCACTCCATACTCAGCTGGTTCCAAGGCAGAGTGGCACACGGCAGAGCGCAACCTTTCATCATGGCACCAAAGAGCAAGAGAGCAAAAGGGAGGAGTAACAGCAACAACGGCTACAGAGAGCAAGTCTGTCTCTCACAAGTTGCATTCATGTTATCCACTTCAGGGTGGAGGAAGTACTCACACCCATAATCCTAGCAACACTGAGACCCATAATCCCAGCCTTGATCACAAATTAATCTCAACCTTAGAAGTCCCCCTCCCAGTGACTGCATGAGGCTTTGTGGGGGACAATTAGACACAAATCATAACCCCCATTAAAGCTGTTACTGATTATTAGATTTTTCATTTCCTTTCAAATTTGTCTTACGTCTTTGGGTGCTCCCATATTTGGTGCATACATACTTCTGATTTTTACCTGTTCCTCTTGAAATCTCCCTCTAAGAAGTATGTAATGACCTTCTTTATCTCCTTTAATCATTCTTGGTTTTAAGTTCATGTTTACAAACAGAGTTGCTAACCTTGCCTTTTTCTGAGCTCCTGGTGCATGGAGGGTTCTTTTCTATCCTTTGATTTTCAGCCTACAAATTTCCTTTTGAGTTAAATGTGTTTATTGTATTCCACACATCCTAGGATTTGTTTCCGGATCAACTCTGCCAGTTGATTAACTCCATTTCTTATCATTGGTGAATGGAGGCCATTTAAATTGATGTTTATAAGTGATATGTATTAGCTTATCTTTGCTATTATATTTTCCTGCTATTGGCTCCCCAATTTTCCCTTGTGATTAACTGTTTGCCTTGTTTGGTAGTTGCTTTCTGTTGCTCCTGGAATTGTAGTCATTTTTATCTGTTTGTAGAATATTTCTCAGTACTTGTTATGGTTTGTGTCTAATTGTCCTCCCACAGCTTCATGCAGTCATGGGGTGCCTTCTGGAGTTTGTAACTGATTTTTTAATTAATTAGTTAATTAATTAATTAATTAATTGGTACAGAGTCTCACTACACAGCTCAGATTCATAGTAATCCTCCTGTCTCAGATTCCCCAGCACTGGGATTATAGGCCTGTGCCACCACACCCAATTTTAATGGCCAGCTCAGACTCAGAGCTCAGGTTCACATGGCATGTGGTACCGGAATCTAGATCCTTGTGCTTGTCAAGCAGGTGGTTAGACCCGGGAGCTATCTCCCTAGCTCATTGTGATTATCGATCCAATGCTGGGATTGTGGGTCTGAGTGCTACACCCTGGCCTTGGGATGGATAACCTGTATTACAATGTAAGAATGGGAAAGAAGCTAGCAAGCAGCTGCAGCCGCATCTCCTCTCTTTGTTCTTGTGGTTTTTCTGATGCTACAGATGGAAGTTCTGTGCCATGTGTCTCTCTGCCTTTGAGCCAACTGAGTAGAGACTGAAATCTCCACTATGATCTAAATAATCCCTTCCTTCCTTGTCAACGTTGGGTATTTTGCCCCAACAATGAGAGAAAATTAACTGAGACAGTAGTCCTGGGTTGCTTTTGCAATCGTGAATTTCTTTAGTTGTTCTTTGCCATAGAAGTATTTTACCTCTCTATTAATTTGCAAATTAGTTTTGCATGTTACATTAATTTCAGTTTGAAGTTTTTTTGTTTTTTTTTTTTCTTTCAGGATTTTAAATAACTTTACTCCAAGCTCTTCTTGACTTGATGGTTTGTGTTGTGAAAGCTGCTGCAATTCTGGAGGGCTTTCCTTTATGTGTGATCTGTTTCTTTTCTCTAACAGCTTTTATTTATTTTATTTTAATTTTTGTGTTTAGTACAGGGTGTACGTGGTCTCACCACACATATCAGGTTCCTGTGTCTGCCTAAGCAGGCGATTTAATCCACTGAGCTCTCTGGCCAGCCCCTCTAACAGCTTTTAATATGTTGTTCTTATATGTCTGGTATAGATTTTTTTGTTGATGCTAACTGAAGTTCTATATTCCTCACATACAGAACTTCATATAAAGAATCTATCATCAGATTCTTTTCTCATGCTTAGGAAGTTTCCTGCCACTATTTCTGAAAATAGTCTTTATGTCATTGTGTTGACTCCTTTCTTATTGGCACCTATCAATCTTCTGTTTTTCATCCTGTAGATGTTGAATTATTATTTCCTGGTTTCCTTTTTAAGTTATTTCCTTTCCTGGTTGCTACCTGCAATGATATCTTCAAGTTCTGAAAGTATATTTTCAGTCTCATTCAAATAATTTTTTGCCAACTTTTAATGGAATTTTTAATTTCCTGCATAGCTCTTTGAATCTTTCTCATGCTTTCTATTTCTTTCTTATATTGTTCTTTCAAGGTTTCCATCATCTTTCTATGCTCTTCTATTTTTACCAATATACTCTTTAGATATGCTCAGCAATTCTACCATTATGGCAATCAGTTCTTTTTTAACCTGAGATTATTTCTCATCTGATTTCCTTTATATTCACCTGGAGTTGTTTCTTTACTTTAGTGGCTATCATTTCAGAGATTTCAGGTGTGTAATTTCCAATTTCTGCTATGTTGATGTCTTCTGGACTTGTTCTTGGTGGGCTAGGGCTATTGAGATTGCATTTTGTGGCTTAATCTTGTCATTTTTTACTTTAGAAAGAACTCTATTATGGTTTATGTCTAGTTCTCCCCCCAAAGTCTCATGTAGTCATTGGGCGGGGACTTCTATAGATTGAGACTTGACTCATGAGTCACTGGGATTATGTGTTTTAGTACTGATAGGATTATTGGTCTGAGTAGGGCTGGGACTGTGGGTGTGATCTAGGGCAAAGGCAGAGAGCCTCATAGGAATGTAAAGAGACAGAGAGACAGACTAGAGCTGTTGCTCTGCTGCCATGTTTGGTTGGCTGCCTCTGTCACCCTTTTGTTGCTGTTCCACCACCATGAACTGGAGGCTCTCTGTCCTGCTCCACTCAGCCTTGGGCCAGCCAAATATGGACTGAAACCTCCAGGAACTGTGAGCTGATAAACCTTTCCTTCCTTCATTTTGAGTGTTGGGTGTTTGTCCCAGCAACGAGTAAAAAGCAACTAAGACAAATTATTTTGATTTTTGTAATAACTCTTGTGAAATTTTTATATTAAATGGTTATATCACTGTTATTAAGGCCACTCTATACAGAGTCTGTTCTTCAGGGATATCTTCTGTGTGTTGGAGATTCTTGGTTTGTTTCTGTCCTGAGGTCCTACCTTCACAATTAATTGAAAGTATGATGTTGGTATCTGTTTGGCACTGTACTCTATCTTTAGGTGTAGGGCAGTGGTGAAACTATTACCCCAGTGTTTTCCAATATTGTTACCCAAGGGAAAACAAGTAGTTAAAACATATATGATATTGTAGCTATAGTAGTATAGTTTGTGATAATAATATCATTAAGCAAAATTAAGAAATTCACAAAATTTGGTAAATATTTCTTTCTATACTTTAGACCATAGAAGTAAAATTTATAGTTATATAAGAACAAATCATAAATTGGGAATTTGTATGCAAAGTATTTCTTCTTGTTATAATGGATTTAACCCATGTTTCTCTAGATAGGCAGGACAATTTCCAGATTCCAAGTGCTTCACTTCATGTGTGGTGATAGGCCAGGGACTTAGATTCATCTAGCCAAACTAGTTATCCAGGGTGCTGAGCATTTCTGCATCAGCTGCTTGTCCCTCAGTTCAGAGGAAAGGGCTGGGTACCTGGACTTCTCCAGCCAAGCTAGTTGCCCAGAGTTCTGAGCTCCTCTGCAGAGACCATGTGTCCCATCGTGCTTGAAAATAATAAAGATTAGTATTCTATGGACATTCCTCCATCTCATTTATTAGACCATGAATAGGTCTATCAAAAATGATTCTATAAAAACTAAGGCAACTATTTTGATGAGTGCTCAGTTGAAAATGTTTTCAGAATACTCTAGGGCCTGAGTTCATCTTAGTTTGACACTGAGCAAAGTAGAAAACAGAGAAGTATTTTTCTGTTAATTTCTATCCCTGGAAATGTATTCTTGGGCAATATAAAAGAGCTTGCAAAACACTATGGGAGACGCAGTGACAGAGTGACTTAAATTTAAACACCAGTTCTGCTGAGAAAGTTATGTTTCTGAGTATTGATCTCTCGTCTCTAAAGTAAAAATTATAACAAAGTCTTCCTGATCGGGGTCATGGGAAAATTAACTAAAATAATGTAAACAACTGTCATGGGGCGTGATAAGCATTCAACAAGTGACTGTTATTTATTACCACAGCCATGACACCTCATAATGAATAATGGCAAAATCCAAGATTATGAAAGAAATATCTGAGAGTAAATGTCGACGACACCTTTGTAAAATTATCAAATATAATTAATATAATTAATGTTATTTTACTGATAGCCTCACTGGTTTAAAGACTTGAGTTATCCAGCTTATTCCAAAACTTTGACATGTATATCATTTTCCCTCTCTCTCTCTCTCTCTCTCTCTCTCTTACTTTCTTAAAAAGTACAACTTCTGAAATGAAATTCTTAATATCCTCTTATGATAGCCTTTATCTTTTGGTTACATGGTAATAGTTTCCCTTAAATTTACAACTACAAAGAAAACAATAAGCCCAATTTATATTATATTATTCCAATAATTTTACCCTTGAAAAGAAAGTTGGAAGTCTGATTGTCTGGTTTAGACTAACCATTTAGTGAATTAGAGTAAATGTCCTAGATAGGAGGACATTTATATGTTTGAAATGCAAAGCCTCTAGTTCCTTTTCAAAATGGAAATTTTACATTTTTTCTCATAAAGCCATTAGAGAAATATCTCATCTTGATTTCTTTCACTTTTATAATAAATTGTGCATGAAACAAATTTCCTCAATATTCATCAACCTTTTTCACTTTGTCCCTGAAAATCTTTTGCTAATATTCTTCATTGTGGTGATCATTTGATTTACACTCACAGATGGAAAAGGACAGACCTGCAGCTGCTGATTATGCTGCCCTGTTGCTACCTGTATTTTATGAGCCATTTCATCCCTGATTATGGTAATCTTACAACATTGTATTTGAACAAGTTGTTGTCTCTCAGAGACTAAGAATATTATTGAGACAGTAAACAGTGCAATCAAATATTCTGTTCTTACATTTCAGTCACTGATTTTCCAAAGAAGAGTGGAGAATATAAATTATGATGGAAGGACAAAAGTGAATGTTGAACATCCAGAAAATACTTGGGAAAAAAAATCTGTGATTGTGTGGGATTGAATACTAGAAACCTTCTGGCTAATGCTAATGAGCACAAACTAATCAACCAGCCTGGTTTTAACTAATAAAATGAGTTATCCCTGCATTAAAAGTATTTCCTCATATTTTAACAGTTTTAAAATATAATTATAAATACAATTCTAATAAGAATAATTTTTCAGAGCTAAGTTATTTTGTGTCACAACATATTCCTGAAACTGACCTTCTGTGCACCAACCTCTCTCAGTGCTCCTTTCTGGGATTCTTCTAGATCATTGATGCAGAAAACAGGATTAAATATAGTAAGTCAAGAGCACTTGGCTTTCCTCTGTGAATTTGAACTCTATTCCCACTTGATTTTGAAAGTAAATATTTCTTGGAAAGGAACTCCATGAAAGGAAAAATCGTGATCCTACTTTCCACCAACTAAAATGGATTTATCTTACCATTTAACTCTCTGTAACACAGAATATGAACTAGAGAAAATTGAATCAAAATTCTAGAGAGGATGGGTTAGCCAATATCTCTAAGATTAACGAATGAGCTTTGATAATTGTTTGGTAGCATGATTATCAAGGAATTACAGTCTAAAGCTGTAGATAAAACTATGGAGGCCATTGTAAGTATCCAGTACAAATATGACTCAAATGCATCAAAGTCACATGGTTGGAAGATGCAACTAAGTAAAGAAGTTCATCTAATACTCCAGAAGGACACTTCCTGACCTTTTTGTTGAGGCAAACTACAGTCTTCTGCTATATGGGAAAACAAACAACATTCCAGAAAGAATTATTTTATAGTATTCCCACTGGATTTCTCTGAAGAAAACTCTTCCAAATGCATGTGTATTACAACTATTATATTAGTATCTGAGAAAACATACACTCAAATTTAAATTGTTCCTCATCCAATGTATGGCCTACTTTCATCATAAGATCGCTGTCTGCTTAATAATTTCCCCTACAATTATCTCAGTAATACACTATGTACTTGTTTAAGTGAAGTAAATTTCATTAACTGAAATTAATGTGTACAATAAACATTTTATTCATGTTACTCCTATTTGCTAATAATTTCTGCAATTTCTAATCATCTGCAATGTACTCCTGAATTCCTTATTTCAAAATCCAATTAGCTTTCCATAGCTGTTTTCTTCCAGTCACTTTCTTCACTTTTTAACCCACCCATATTCAGTTACTATTTTTGTTTATTTGTTTGTTTAATGTATTTGGTTGTTACAGGGTCTCACTATACAGCTTGGACTCATAGTGATCCTCTTGTTTTCAGCCTACGCTACTACACCAGGAGCCTGGAGGTGGGACTGGTGCAGCATGTGGTGCCAGGGATCAAACCATGGCCTCTGTGCTTGCCTAAGTTTATCTAAGCAGGCTATCTCACCAGCCCCGAGTTACTGTTTTTTGTCTATAGTTCTAAATTTTCCCACATTTATACTTCTATTACTACTACTTTCTCTTCATGGGATTGTTTATCATAAATAGTGGATTATGTGTGCAGAAAAAGCAGAGATGAATGAAAACAAGTTCTATAGGAAAAATTAAAAGAGCAAAGGGTGGCAAAGGGCAAATCCTTCAGAAGTCTAAGGAGATGGGTCAAGTTCAAGAGCAATCAAAGTATCAGGCTTCTCCATGGGGTGATATTTGGTTGAAGAATTCTTTCTTGAAGATGGCTGTGCCAGCTTCTGTTTCTTTATAATCATGTTATGAAATCACGTTGCCAGCTTAGTAAATCTAAGAAAGTGAAATGGAAACAGAAAGTATGCCATTCTCTCTATATTTCTGTGCTCTTCACTTTTCTGTCTCTTTTCCATACACAGAGCAGAAGTCCTTCTGTATAGCCAGAGATTCCAATTCATGTGAGGAATGAAAGCTTGAGCTTCAAATCTTCCAAGCAAAATCTTGCATTACATAATAGTGTCTGCTCTTAAGGTCAGAATTGCTGGGATACTTCTTAGGAAATTTTCATTAAAGACTATTCAGCTTTATAGTTTTAGAAACAGCATTATGTTTATAATGAAAAATAATTTGTTTGAAACACTTTTTTGATAATACCCAGTGTATAAGGTTTGCTTAGAAGCAAAAAACAATTCAAAGGCTTAATTGAACCATACATAATAATGACGCTCAATATAACAACACTGCTTTCTTATAGACAAAGTGGTTCCAATGTCTTTTTCTGCAAGTTTAACTCTGAAAATACTTAGATAACAACTTTTAAAAAGGCAGAGATCCTTTTTATTCTTCTTAACATGGTTCTTGGAGATATAAATTACTGCACACTTACAACCCACTTGTCTTGGTCTTCCCACTTCAGGTTACTTGCTGCCTGTGACTGATAAACCTCTCAGTACCTCTGGTCAGGATACAGTCACAGTCATGCTTCCTGAACAAGACAGGCCAAAAAGGGACTGGTAAGTTATTAGTGCTACCAGCCAAAGCTACTCTGAAAGAAAGGGCTGTGGGACTCAAGTTTCTTAACTGAAAAAACATGAAGGCATTTTCTTTCACAGTCCACATGATGAAAAAGCTACCCAGCTTCTGCCCACAGACCTGGCATTTTTAAAATTTATTTGTTTTTACTCATGGATAGGCATAAATAGCACACTGTAGATAATAAATGAATAGATCAGTGGAGGAATACATGGATGGATGGATGGATGGATGGATGGATGGATGGATGGATGGATGGATGGTGGGCCTTTGACTAGGGCCAGTGCAGACCAAGAGTAAACAAGAGAAATTCACATTTTAGATGTAATATTTGTTGCAAATCAAATTAAAAATCATAATGAAGGAGAGTTAAAAACCATGGCTATAATTGGATTTATGGATTTCAACTTGTCTTGGCACTACTTTATTTAACTAATTTAGATTTTACCAAGAGTCAATTGTGCTAAGGTAATTTTCAAACCAGGGGCTGAACATATTGGACCATGATGTTAATCTTATATAGAAGAAGAAGAAGAAGAAGAAGAAGAAGAAGAAGAAGAAGAAGAAGAAGAAGAAGAAGAAGAAGAAGAAGAAGAAGAAGAAGAAGAAGAAGAAGAAGAAGAAGAAGAAGAAGAAGAAGAAGAAGAAGAAGAAGAAGAAGAAGAAGAAGAAGAAGAAGAAGAAGAAGAAGAAGAAGAAGAAGAAGAAGAAGAAGAAG
>PVJA010003896.1:28589-90677 GCA_004027025.1 Myocastor coypus | reverse complement strand
TTTTTTTTTTTTTTTTTTTTTTTTTTTGTCTTTTTGAGACAGGGTCTCACTATGCAGTTCAGGCTAGCCTTGAGCTCAGTTTTGTAGCCCAGGCTGGTCTTGAACTTGCACCAATCCTCCTGCCTCTGCCTCCCGAGTGCTGGGATTACAGGCGTGAGCCACCACGCCCGGCTACGCAGTTTCTTTTAATCCCAGCAGATGATACTTTATCAGCCTTATGTGGTTTCTCCCCATATAGGCATCACTTCCCTCTGCTAGGCTCACCACTCCACGTCCTCTCCGTGCCCTGGTCTGGGAGCCCTCTGTAGCCACCAAGCTGAGGACACGAAGGCTCATCTCAGCTCATCTTGCTCACCTTTACACAGTCACTGCCTCTCATGGCCTGATGTGCAAGTGTCCTGAGCCCTGACTGTCACCAAGTCCTGTGTGGTACCTTGTGATGTTTCGGGTGAGAGGTAAGGGAAGTCCCTTTGCCCAAAAAGTGAATGTTGTTTGGACCTTGGTGCGTCCCTGTGCTTCATGGCTCCTGCTCTTCTCTTAGAAACTGGAGACATGGGAACATTTTACAGAGCCTGGACCTGGGGAAAGACCCACCTTGGCCGTTCTGCTTCCTATTACCCAGGCACAGGTCATAAAACTGTTCAGGAGGGAACAAGAAAATCTAAATTCTAGTTTTGTCTTTCTTTTTTTTTTTTTTTAACCTTATTTTGAACTTAATCCACAATCTAGTCTCCCGGCATTCCTACACATGCAGAGAATGTTGAAGAAAAATGGGTGAAGCGCAGATGTTCCCTACTGACCTATATAGTACTTCTGGCTTAGTTCTGAATGTTTCATCCTTCTTTTTTTGGTGGGACTGGGGATTGAACTCAGGTCCTTGCGTTTGCCAGGCAAGCACTTATTCTACTCATCTATGAAAGGTATAAAATTCAAAACCAAAACAAATATGCTAAAATAACAATTCTCTGGTAAACGACTGTTTCCTTTCTTTTAGCACATACTTGACCCACATGACCTTTTGACCTGTTGTAACAAATGTGAGAGTTCTAACATTAATTTTAACAGAATTATTTCCTATGTGACTGCACAGTATTCATACTGATTCTTTTTAGCACATTGTGTGGCAATGCTGTGACTTAGTCAACTATTTCTGTACTAAGTTGCTTTTCCTTTTTAGTTAACACAAAAGGATATCTTGCCTCTCCTTTTGCATCATGTTCTTGACCTGCCTTCCAAGTAAGATTACCAGAGCAAAAGGGTATAAATATTTTTAATGTTCTCATTACATGTTGCCAAACTGCTTTCTTGAAAGGTCACCTCACTGTTCACCTCCTCCTGCCTAAGTGTGTCAGTTTTGCCATGTTCTCATCAGCGCTGTGTTTTGTCACTTTGAGTATTTTGGCTATTGTAATAGGTGACAATGACTTTTCATTGTTATGACTTACAGTTTTTTTAAATCTACGAAGAGGGCCATTCTTCCTTGTATTTGCCAAATACTTGTGTTTCTCTTTTGCAAGAGAAATCTCTCTAGTGCATTCATGGCTTTCAGCCTCCTGCCCCCATCTTAGAGGGAAGTGGTAATTGGTTTTGTTTCTTTTCCTTCCCTCCCATCCATTCATTCATCAAGTATTTACTGAGCCTCTGTGCTATGCCAGGTATTACACCAGGCTCTGGGCATGCACTGGAGAAAAGAACAAGATACAGCTCTTGACTACAGCATGGAAAGGGAAGATCTGCCAGTCAAAGTGGTCCCACATTTGGAAAACCGAAAATGTTTTCGTAAAGCATTAAATGAATATTCATGAAGAGCTAATTTGGAAGAACTTTTGATTACCTGGGTCTCAGGGTCAGAATCCAAATGAAAACAAGTCTAAAGAGGATGTGTACCAACACAGCTGCATTGCAGGGACAGTTAACTAATACCTTCTTATGAACACTACCTTCTTTTTTTTTTTTTTGAACACTACCTTCTAAAAAGCTGTCACTGGATGTAGAGATGAAGATGTATGGGCTGGGAGTGGGGACAAAGTGCTATGTTCTGTGAGCAAGGCAGGCCTGGGGTGGGTGCAGCACATCATGGAATGTGAACAAGAAGCAGCACAAAAGCTCTATATGCTTGGAAGTCAAACAAAAGAAGGCTGAGAGGTGGCAGGGACAGAAATGCATTGGGCACTTGCAGTTCCAATTGTACCTACTCCTCCTTGCTTAAAGAACAAGGTTATCCATGAGGTGTCACACTGCAACTCTGCCTTGGGCATAGAGCTGTTCCCTGGCTACTGTGAATGAAGCAAGTAGCTTTGTTCCACCACACACTTCCATGGTGTGTGGCTTCACCACAAGACCCAAAGCAACAGAGCCAGCTGGCATGGACTGATACCTCTGCAACCATAAGCCAAAGTAAACCTCTCCTCATCAGTTGATTATCTCAGGTATTTTTCAGGTAACAGAAAGCCAACTGATACAAGCACCATCTAGGTCAAGAGAAACAACAGAAAGAAAATACTTTGTATAGATAGTCACAAGCCTCCTTTCTCTCCCTCCCTATCCCACCTTCCTTCCTGTGCCTAGAGGCAGTCATTGTGCTATGTGTACACCCTGTCATAGATCTCTCCCCTTTTTAAAAATATAGAAATGAAACTATTGGACTGAGCCTTTTGTACTTTTATGGCTCACTATCATGATTTGTAAGACTCACCTGTAGAGCTGGATATAGGTAGCTGCTCATTTGAAGAGACATACGGTCTTTTCTTTTCTTTTTGAGACAGGGTCTCACTATGCAGTTCAGGCTGGCCTTAAACTCACTTTTGTAGCCCAGGCTGGTCTCGAACTCGCACTAATCCTCCTGTCTCAGCCTCCCAAGTACTGGGATTACAGGCATATACCACCACGCCCGTCCTAACATACTGTATTTCATTATGTAAATATTTTCATTTTTATTCTCCACTCTATTGAAGACTTGAGATGCTTCCAGCTTGTGAAGTACACTGCTACAAACAGCATTGTATTTATCCCTTGGCCTGTCTTCTGATTAGATTGGTATCTCATTACTGAATTATGACTGTTTACATATATTCTAGATACTAATACTTCATTAGATTTGTGTTCTACAAATATTTTTCCCAATATGTTGTTTATCTTTTCATTTTCTTTCTTTTTTTTTGGTGGGAACAGGGTTCAAACTCACAACCTTGCACTTTCCAGGCAGGCACTTATGCCATGGAGCTATCTCCCTGGCCCCTATCTTTTCATTTTCTTAATGGTGTCATGTGAGAGTTTTTTGTTTTTTTTTTCTGGGCGGAACCAGGGATTGAACTCAGGCTCTTGCACTTGCCAGGCAAGTGCTTATTCTACTGAGCTATGTCCCCAGTCCCCATTAGTAGTGTCATGTAAAGTATAAAAGTTCTGAATTTTGATGAAGACCATTTTATCAATTTTTCATAAATTAATCCTTATATTTAGCCAGGTGTGGTGGCATATACCTGTAATCCCAGCACTTGGGAGGCTGAAGCAGGAGGATCAGTGAGAGTCTGAGACCAGCGTGGGCTACAAAAGTGAGTTCAAAGCCAGTCTGAGCTGCATAGCAAGACCCTGTCTCAAAAAGACAAAAAAAAAAAAATCCAGATATTCATATATCTCTGATAAGGGCCACTCACTCACTGAGGACAGTCTGGTCAATAAATAGCCTGGGACAGTTAAACAGCCATGTGTGAAAAGATAAGCACGGAGCTAGGTGCAGGGGTGCAGCCTGGAACCCTGCACTCAGAGAGGTTGACAGATAGTGCAAGTGTGAGCCCAGGCTGGGCAGCTTCGTGACTTTTTAGGGAGACTGAAAGAAAATAAAAAGAACCAAGATAAAATGTGAAAAAGGGCTGAAGTGTAACTAAGTGAGAAGGGCCCTGCTTCTTGCCAAAGTTCCAGGGGGATTAAAAACAAAGACCAACTTAGCCTCTCACCCACGCCATACACAAAAATTAATGTAAAATGGCCCACAGACTTAAACTTCAACAATAAAGCTTTTAGAAGGAAATGTAGAGATTTTTTTTGTTTTTGTTCTTTTTGTTTATTCACTCATTTTTATGACCGACTCAGCCCGCCCTGAGGGCAGGACTGGCGCAGCATGTGGTGCCAGGGATCGAACCGCGGTCCCTGCAGTTGCCCAAGCTTTCCCAAGCAGGCACTTTAGACCACTTTGCCACCCTGCCGGGCCCCTGTAGAGATTTTTAAGGTCTTGGGTTAGAAGAAGTTCCTTTTTCATGTATTCTTGAGTCCTTGCTCTGATTAGACACAATGCGCATGCATAAGCATGTGTGTATGACATGTAGACAATGTAGGTAGGTGCAGACATGGCTGCTTTCAGTCAAAATTAGAAAATATTTTAGATTGGTTGTGGACTGCAGATTAAGACTCAGGGAAAAAAACGATTTCCAAAGAGAGCTGATTCTTAATCTATGAGTTTAAAAGATGCTAACATAAAATTCTTACAGCCTACTGAATTTAACATGTGTTAGAACTCTCCCTGCAGCATCTATCAACATAAATTCATCAATACGAAAGCATTAAATACAAAGTCTTATTGAGGGAGGCATTGGTTTCTGGCAGAGTCCCTGGATTGCACCTAAACTCGTTAGTAATTGTTATGGTTTATATCTAGTTGTCCCCGCAAAGCCTCATGCAATCACAGGGCAGGGACTTCTAGAGTTTGAGACTTGATTCATGATCCCTGGGATTATATGTTTTAGTACTGATGGGATTATGGGTCTAAGTATTTTGGCATTATGGGTGTAGCCTAAGATGGATAGGCGGAGGTGGAGAGCCTGAATGTAACATAAAGAGAGACAGAGAAACAGACTTAGGCTGTTGCTCTCTGCTCCTCTGGTTGGTCGGTTGCCTCTGTCATGATTGTTGCTGTTCCTCCACCATAAACTGGATACTCTCTGCCCTGTTCCACTCAGCCTTGGGGCAGCCGAATATGGACTGAAACCTCCAGTAATTGTAAACTAATAAACTTTTCCTTCCTTCATTTTGAGTGTTGGGTATTTGTCACAGCAACAAAAAAAAAAGTAACTAAGATGGTAACTAATTTCCTGGTTACCTGGCCTCTTCACCCCACAAGGGAGCTCATGGGAACCCTGGACTAGTGCTCGGCTCCTGTGTTCCCTGTGCGTCAGCGAGTGACCTTTTTCTCCTGGTCTGCGTCTCATTATGAAACTGGGGAATCTTCTGTGAAAGCCAAAATCTTTGTTAAAAATCCCAATTTCCTCTTTCAGAATGAAACTTGTTTTTTTAAAAATATTGTCTGGCACAGTGAAATTATTTTATTGCTTATTGGCATTTCAGTATCTTCACATTATTTTCAGGTACATCTTGTTATTTATACATCTACCTTTCCCTCATAAGAAAATAAATATGTTTTATTGTTTCTTAATCCCTTTTCTGAGTGGCTTTTAAATCACTAGGTCCCTGCTTTATAGCATCTGATAAGGTTTTTAGGACATAATAAACACTTGATATATTTTTGTTGGAATGAAGTTAATATTAATGCTGTAGTTTAAAAAATACCATAGTTTAAAGTTTCATTTGACTGGACTCAAGGTCCAGTGCCACATTAATACACCACTGAATACATCAACTTGCTAAAATAATACTCTAGGAAAGATGTGTAGGTTTCTCACTAACACAATGAAGGCTAATCTTTTCATGTCAAGAGCCAAATGCCAGCTGTTTTTTTTCTTGAATATCCAGTGACATGATGTTCTCCTATTTATCCCAAGGGGAAATGTTCTCGCCTCTTAGGTCATAGGTTCTACCTATGTCTCCTGCACAGGATAGAAGTCATACCTTTTTATTCCAGACTGAGGGCTGAGTATGGGTATATATGCGACAAGAAGTGCTCCAGGTACAATTAACTTTAATATCTTTGTATTGTTGCTAACGTATTCTAATAGTCACTTCCATCTCAAAAAGTGCAGAAACAGAAAGGGCCAGCCAGATAGCTCAGAGGATTAAAGCACCTCCTTGGCAGAGCACAGTGACCAGGGTTTGATCTCTAGCATGCCATGCTGGCTCCACCCCTGGGAGGGATTGAGACTGGGTGTGGTGGTGCTCGCCTCTAATCCCAGAGCTTGGGAGGCTGAAAACAGGAGGATCTCTATGAGTCCAATCTGTATAGTGAGACCCTGGAGATTCTGTACTAAATTATTTTATTTTTGCAAGGCTGGGGTTCAAACTCACAACCTTGCACTTGCCAGGCAGGCACTTGTGCCATGGAGCTATCTCCCCAGCCCCCTAAATATATATTTAAAAAGTGCAGAAACAATATACTGGCTCCTTACAAGTTCACAAGGATTGGAGGGGGAGCCTAGGCAGCCTATGAAGATAACCTCCTTCCAGCTTCTTGTGGCTGGGTGGACAATGGTAAGACACACATGCCATGAAGTTTAGCACTTCACAAAAAACCAAAATAACTCACAAACTCTTAAAATGCTGTACTTTCCTTCGTGCCTATAATTTCAAATGCATTATTTCTGAGTAACTTCCTCCAGTGATATCTGCAGGGATCATTGCAACTTTTCAGGCACCAACATTTTATCTCGTTATTTGTAACCAAGCTTCTATCTTGTAGAACTAGAGGCTGGGGAGATAACTCAGTAGAATAAGTGCCTGCGTGGCATGCACAAGGTCCTGAGTTCGATCCCTGGTACTAGGGAAAAAAAATTACAAGTGATTGTACAACTAGAAATAAGATCCTGGAGTCTTTCACTGTGATACACAGTCCTCGTGTGCCATATTTCCCTTGGTACACCACTCCCCACAATGTTCTACAGGTTTATACAGACATTTGTCTGGAATGCCAGTCTTCATAGTGTGTTCCATGTACATACCACCTGAGAGTTGTGGCATCTGGTTTCCATTAACTGAATATTGTCAGACACCCCTAATGTCATGTCTACGCTTGAGCTAAGTTGACATCTTACCAAATGTCAATTCTTTTATCCATGCTCTAACACTGGAGGGATTGCTGGGACATGAGTCCTGGTCATAGAGATTGATCCATCTAAATGCTGACCTCTAATTCTAATACTCAAGTAACAACTTTTTTCATTAAAAAAAATTTCTATTCAAATTGGCCAACACTAAGCTTAATGGTGCTTCACTAAATATCTGCTGGTTGGTATGCCAAAAGAAAGTACCCCAGGGGCCCGGCAGGATGGCTCAGTGGTTTAAAGCACCTGCTGAGGAAAGCTCAGGCGGCTGCAGGGGCCGCGGTTCAATCCCCGGCACCACATGCTGCGCCAGCCCTGCCCTCGGGGCAGGCTGAGCCGGCCATAAAAATAAATAAATAAACAAACAAAAAGTTCTGAAACAAGAATAAAATAAAATAAAATAATTCTTAAAAAAAAGAAAAAAAGAAAGTACCCCATACCTGTCTGAGGGAATCCTGCTTTGTATCCATTAGTTGTCCCATTTTCTGGGGTGACAGTTGGTACTGAAGAGTTCGGTTTAATAGAGTGGCAAGTAGTTGAGGATTGTCGGCTTCTACATTCTGCAAAGGAGTGAAAGCTGGATTATATGAAGCACTACTTTTCGGTACACATAGGTGACAGGAATGTAAACTGCTCCTGCCTGAGCAGTAGCTACTACTTCAGCAGAGCTTCCCAACTCCTAATGCTGACTCCAAGGAAACATCCATCCTCAAGAACAGTTGTTGTGTGTGAGAGGAAAAACACAGTCAGACCCTAGGAACACGTAGACTAGCTCCTGGGGGACAAGGCTCACAACCAGTGTAGTGAAGTGAGTTCAAGATGAAGGCTGAAATACCAATCATTTATAAAACCCCTGAAACTTTAGAAATACAAATTAACCTTCTGCCTAGGATTTAGTGTTTAAAAGCAGAGCAGTAACCTGGGTCTGTCCAGGCTACCTTTGACTTTTTCTATTCAACCTTAACTTACGTCCAAACAGGAAAGTAAAGAAAAATGTCCAGACAGAAGAAAAAAACAAATACTCAAATTATTATTATTGAAAAGAATTATTATTCTAAAGGAATGTGGACAATATTAAACATGATCACTGGTAATGTATTTGCAAGCTTTTTTTTTTTTTTTTTTTTTTTCTTATTTCAGAACTTTTGTTTGTTTATTTATTTATTTTCATGGCTGGCTCAGCCTGCCCTGAGGGTAGGGCTGGAGCAGCATGTGGTTCCAGGGATCAAACCCCGGTCCCTGCAATAGCCCAAGCTTTCCTAAGCAGGCGCTTTAGACCACTGAGCCATCCCACCCGACCCATGTTTGAGGCAGTTTATGGAATATGAATTATAAGGAATGTTTTGACTTAAACAGTAAAGGAGTAAAATCAATTTCAAAGGGAAACACAAATATTTTACAGAACAAAGATTATGCTCTATTGCAGTGCTAATCAAGTACACATAGGATGGGATAATGCTTTCCTCCCAGTATAATAATGAAAATATCATCATCTTTCAACATGATGTTCTAACAAGATAGTACAGCAGTACCTTGATTCACAAACATGTTTCACTCCATGTTTCTGGGGAAGATAGCTTTGGCAAAGTTGATCATCCAATGTAAGTTTGCAACTAGAAGCAAAACTTTTCTGAATGCTTTCATTTGCTAACTGAATTATTTCTGAACAGACGCCTTTATGAACTATGCTTACCCAGGAATGCTAAATATCACTGGCAACATCAGTGACAATCCCTGACTGTAAAGTTTATATACTGCCCTTGTCCTCCAAGGCACTGGAAGGCAATGACAATCAAAATAGAAATTCACAATAGGAATTATTCCTGGTTGACAAGCAAGCCAGAGATAGTTAACCTGATAGTCAACCTAAGTCATGACAAAGGACATACAGCACCAATCCAGAGATGTATTTTCTATTGAATGTATTGGCAGAGGCAAGCTTCATTTTAAGGGTCTTACTCTGTGGTTCAGGCTGGTCTCACACTTTTGGTGATCCTCCTACCTCAGCCTCCTGAGGCCTAGGATCCCACGCATGCACCACCATGCTTGGCTAAGCTTCATATTAAGTATCTGAAATCAGTGGGACTCTGGTAGGACATCTTCACAGTACTTTGCATTGATTCAGATGGATGGCAAATACTGTGACTGCCTGTGGGACTCTAAGTGCCAAACAAATTATTGTATAGTAGTTTCAGAAAGTAGCACACACAAAAAAATAAAAAAATTAAATTTAATTTAAAAAAAAGAAAGTAGCACACAAAATAGAAATAGACATGGTTGTATATGACAAAGCTTTAGAGGGCTTCCAAGTTGATAGGATATACACAAAGGGTAAAGCTGATTCCCCGGTCGTCTGTAAAAAGATACTGCACTTTGGGCAACACAATGTGTATTATATACATCTATGTATTATACATAGATGTATTTTGTATACGTGTATTTGCATTTATGTATTTTGGTATTATATATTTTACGTGTGCATATAAACATATACAAGTCCAGTTCTAAACTGCTATTGCTAGAAACATGAAACTTCATTAACAAATGCTATTCTTTAACAGAAAGATGAATTCTCATTGAGCACTGAATAAAGATATCTTAATAAATACATATGCCAAAAAATAGAGTGAAAAAGTAGAGACATAACATCCATTTTGTTTTTACTTGTCAGAATTGATTAGGATAAAGATTGATCTAGGGCTGGGGAAATAGCTCAGGGGCAAAAATGCCCGCTGGCAAGTGCAAGGTCCTGAGTTTGATCCCTGGTTCTGCAAAAAAAAAAAAAAAAAAAAGAAAGAAAGAAAAAGAAAAAAGAGAGTGATCTATAATTCACAATGTTATGATTCAGGGACTGGAAGCTTTAAATTTTGTTGATGCCTGGCTTGGCATGCATAGCTATTTCCTAAGCAATTACACAATCACACTTCAAATGCAGCCAAGAATAATTATAGTGAAGGCTCAAAGACAAATCTGCTATAGTAATTGGGACTTATTATGCTATGGTCAGACAAAAATCTTACAGTGACAACAAACAGAAACATTATAGACAACTATTCTATGGGGAGAATGTTAGTATCTAAGAAACTGCTCAATGGAATAAGAATTAGGTATCCTACTGCATCAGAATAATACTAGAATGTATAATAATTCAATCAAATTGGATTTTTCTTTTCTTTCTTTCTGTTTTTTTTTTTTTTTTCCAGTATTGGGGATTTCAGGACTGGGAGGCCTCAGAGCCTGTCTACTGAGGTACAACTGACATACATCCCTACCTTTTTATCCTTCCTTCCTTCCTTCCTTCCTTCCTTCCTTCCTTCCTTCCTTCCTTCCTTCTTCTGCATTCTTGCTTGCTTGCTTGCTCTCTTTCTTTCTTTCTTCCTTAAAATTTTGAGACACGGTTGTACTACTTGACTAAATTACTCAGGCTGGGCTTGAGCTTATTATTAACTGGATTCATTTTTACAGATAATGTAATTAAGCTGTTCCAAACTTTAAAAAATAGTTTCCAATCTAATAGTACATTTTTCCCAGGTATTATGAAGACTGCATTTTTATTTTTATTATGCTTTGGTTCAGTTAAAATAGAAAAATGCAGATGCCTGACAATTACCAAAGAATTTAAGTACAGTAAAGAACACCAGCCACTTTGAAGTCTTACTAAAGGACAGGAGAGCTAGGAAGGGCCCATTTTTCCTCTGAAGAAGGGCACTCATTGCCTGAAGACATGCGTTTCCCTAAACTGCAGAATCTCTTAGAAACAATGAGGAGCCAATCTAGTTGTCTACTGGAGGCACTTTCTGAACAGCCTTCTGAACTTGGGCTGTTTTATCTGGATTGTACCTGAACTCTGCACCCTCCATGGCTTCCTGTCAGTATCCTGAGGTCCCCATGCCCTCCCGGTCCTTCCTGGAAGGGTATTACCTTTCCAGCAGATAAGTGGCCCCTTGGACAGCACACCTTGGGAGGTTCTGACTAGGTAGTACTTTAAGTGCTTCTGCTTCTTTGGCTGGGTGGTGAGCTTCAAGTTAATGTGGTTGGAAAACTCCGTGAAATACCGAAATCCTCTTTCTCCGCAGCCGATACAGTTTCCAGAAAACCCTGAAATGAGGAGCCAACGTTAGTGGTGTTAGTGGTGGCCTTGTAAGGAGATTTGGGGGTTAGGGCTCTATACTGAGGTCTGAACCCAGAGTCTTGCACATGCTAGCCAAGTGTTGTACTACTCCAGCCATTATTATATTTTATTCTGAGATAGGATATTGCTATGTTGTCTAGGCTAACTTTTTTTTTTTTTTTTTTTTGTCTTTTTGAGACAGGGTTTCACTGTGCAGTTCAGGCTGGCCTTGAGCTCACTTCTGTATCCCAGGCTGGTCTCGAACTTGCACTGATCCTCCTCCCTCAGCCTCCCGAGTGCTGGGATTACAGGCATGCGCCACCACGCCCGGCCATCCAGGCTAACTTTGAATATGAGATCGTCCTGCCTCAGTCTCTCAAGTTTCTGGGATTACAGATATGTACCACCATGCCCAGTTGATACAATACTTTTTTTTTTTTGAGACAGGGTCTTGCTATGCAGTTCAGGCTGGCCTTAAGCTCACTTTTGTAGCCCAGGCTAGTCTCAAATTTACACTGATCCTCTTGCCTTACTCTCCCAAATTCTGGGATTATAGGTGTACTACCATGCCCAGCTAATGATTCAACACTTTTTTTGTTAAAATAAAACCATAGAAATATTCACATCCCAGGGCTGGCCAAATGGCTCAGCCACTTAAAGTGCCTGCAAGCAGGTGTTGATGCCCCGGACCTGCTGTGCCAGCCTCACCCCCAGGGCAGGCTGAAAGTGCAACTGAGACTGGGTATGATAGTGTACACCCGTAATCCCAGCTTGTGGGAGGCTGTAAACAGGGGGATCACATGTCTGACCTAATAGTGAAACCCTGAATATCCTGTAGACCCTTCTCTAAAATACAAAAAAGAGAAGAGAGAGAGAGGGAAAAAAAGAACTATTCACATCCCTTGACTTAATAATGCCACAATTTAAAGGAAGTAATTCAAAGTGGAAAAACAGGTACAAATTTTTTAGCAGAGTTATAACAGTGGACAATAAAAAAATTTAAATTCCAGTTGACTTATGTAAAAGGATAATGACTAAAACACAGCCTGGATGGGCTCATGCCATAGGATAAGTGGCATGTATATAATAAATCGCAAACTCTGCCCCTTGCTCCCAGGCACTCCTCCCTCTGGAACCCCGCTCTCTGCCCTGCCCATTCTGTGAGCTTGCCTCTGCAGCCATGGCGACATCTGACCCAGCTGGGACACGCAGTCTCTCTTGCAGAATCTTGAAATGAACCAAAAGTCACCCAGATGTATAGGACTCTGGATTGGTAAGGTTTTGCAATACTGGGGCTGGGGCTGGGGCTGGGGCCAGTGCCGTGGTGGGGCTGTGTCAGCCATTCCCAAGCTGAGTGTGGGGGTCATCTTGAGCACCGGGAAGAGGGAGCAGGGACCCTGCAGCGGGCCTTGCCCAGACAAGGATGCAAACTCGGTGCCTGCGAGGCCTAGCTCATTGCTGGCATAAGCCCCTCTCTTCATCCTCTCTTTCCTTCTGCCAGCTCTTTATTCTTTCAAATACACCTGCACAATTCCTGACTTAGACTAATCAACACAATCAAGATTTCAGACAGCTCAGTGGAGCAGGGGATGTTGGAAGAAGAAGAAATAGGAGGAGGCTGGAGAGCAAGAAGCCAGGCTTTGGCGTACTTAAAAAATCAACTTTTTAGTTCCTCTTAGTACACAAATACTAAGGCAGGCAATTAAGTGAGTTGCTTCAGTTGTGTCTGAGGAGGGCATAACATGAACAGAACAAACGGTGCAAATAAGCTTGGTGTAGGGGTGCAGCCCTATAAGCACAACACTCTGGGAGGCCGAGGCAGGAGGATCATAAGTGCAAGCCCAGCCTTGGTAACTTGGCAAGACCTTGTCTCAAAATAGAAAAATAAAAAAGGGCTATGATGTAGCTCAATGCAAAAAACTCTGGGTTTAATACCCAAGTATTGCAAAATGAACATAAGGCAAACATTCCATACTGTATAAAGATAATATATAATGTATATACAAATAACTAACTGAGGGGTTGGTGAGAGGCTCAGCGGTCTGAAGTACCTGCTTAGGCAAGCTTAGACAACCACAGGGACCATGGTCCAATCCCTGGCGCCACATGCTGTGCCAGCCCCAACCTCAGGGCAGGCTGAGCTGGACATAATTAAAAACAAACAAATAACCAATTGGCCAATGACACTCATTCAAATCCCTAAACCAACATGGTATATAAGTAACGAAGATAAGGAGAAAAGCAAAGGTCACACAGACAAAAGAGAGTATGTCACAATATTCTCATCTTAGAAGGCTGACCACTTAAAGCATTCGTAAATGAGAAGTCCAAATTATCATCGTCTCTCTGCAGTTACTTACTGAGAACCTACCTACATGCCAGGCAGTTTTCCAAACACTAGAGAAAGTGGTGAACGACAGATAATCAGAAATCTGGTTAATCATGTAGAAAATTTATTTATTTATTTATTTAGTCTTTTTGAGACAGGGTCTCGCTATGCAGTTGAGGCTGGCCTTGAGCTCACTTTTGTAGCCTAGGCTGGTCTTGAACTCGCACCAATCCTCCTGCCTCAGCCTTCCGAGTGCGGGGATTACAGCTGTGGGCCACCACGCCCAGCTAGAAAATTTATTTATTTTGTATTTAGTACAGGGTCTAAGGGTCTACAGGGTCTCACTATACAGATCTGACTTGTAGTGATCCTCCTGTTTTCAGCCTCCCAAGTGCTGGGATCACAGGTGTGCACCACATGCCCAGTCTGAATCACTGTCTCAGCATGCCCCGGGGGCAGGGTCAGCACAGCACACTGGGAATCAAAACTTGGCTGGCATATCTGCCTAGTCCACTAAGCTATCTGGCTGGTCTCAAGATTTAGCACTAGACTTTATATTAAATTGTGTGCTCAACTTCACTAACAGAGAAAGTAAGCATATTATTTTTTGAGTCTTACAAAACAAAAATTATCACTTGTTTTTCTATGAATCAAGAGATGCTAAACTAGAATTTAAGAAGGCCTTTCAGAGCGTGTTCATGGTCATGAACATGATTTTTTTTTCTTTAATGAAAAACTATTTTTATCTATGTTATGGCCAGCTCAGCCTGCCCTGGGGGTAGAGCTGGCGCAGCATGTGGTGCCGGGGATCAAACTGCAGTCAGTGCGGTTGCCTAAACAGGCCCTTTAGACTGCTAAGCTATCTCACTGGCCCCTATCACTTCTTTTTCTATGGATCAGTAGCTGGTGCTAAGCTTGAATTTAAGAAAACTTTTAAAAGTATGCTCAATGGTCACTTTTGACTCAAAATATTGATGTACTTCTAGAATTTCTGATGGTAGTGTATGACCAGGAAGATAGCTTTAAACTATACAGAAAACAAAATCATCTCCTCAGCAATATGATATTCCAGTTCTTTGCCCTCAAATCTTTTTTTTTTTTTTTTTTTTTTTGCGGCACTGGGGATTGAACCTTGACCTTGACCAGGACCTTGAACTTGCCAGGCAAGCACTTATTCTACTGAACTTCTCCCTGGCCCCTATTTTTCTTCTTACTGATATTTATGTCTAAAATGTTTGATTCCATTTAAATAAAAGAAATTCTGAGAAACAAAAGGAACTTCAGGGAAATAGCAATGACAGCAACAAAAAATCAACAAGCCTCATGTGCTTTCTCTCTTCAATTATTAATTAAAATAAAAAATCAACCCTTCCTTATGTCTGATGATGCATACAAGCTATGCTGTAACAAAGTCAGGACTCTTAAGTCATAACAAAAAGTAAAAGAACTCTGAGATTACATATGTAATACAAATATATAAATTTATGTGTATGAATATATATTTATAAATATATAAATAGGATTATACTTTTCTATGTATATATTTATGAATTCTGAGATTTATATATTCCATTTATATAGTTATAAGTTATTCTAGGTGAGCTAATATTTAAATTAAAAATAAGAGTCATATCAATCAAATACAGATAGGCAAGATGGTGAGTATGGAAATATGGTTAGATAAGAATAATGGTTAATATGGAAAAACTATAAATGACCTTAAAATTGAATAATTTATAGATGAATAATAGAGTTGATGTAATAACTGAGGTTTTTATTGATAACTATACAAAGTAAGTTATGCTTTGTTTTATATATTTTTGAGGATAGAATTTAGGCCTTGGGCCAGTGAGATGGCTCAGTGGTCTAAAGAGCCTGCCTAGGAAAGGTTAGGCAACTGCAGGGACCGCAGTTTGATCCCTGGCACCACATGCTGCGCCAGCCCCACCCCCAGGGCAGGCTGAGCTGGCATATATATATATATATATATATGCGCATACCTGACTTGCATAAGGCCCCCTTATCCACTGGGTAAGGAGGAAGTCAGTAGTTATATATATATATATATATATATATATATATATATATATATATATGAATTCAGGCCTTATGCAAGTCAGGTATGCATTCTATCATTGAGCTATACCCTCAGCCCTCAAATACTAACTTTTTGATAAATCTATAGTTGTTTCTAACATATGACCCAAAAGCCTTTCCCTCCTGTGTATTGCTAAAGATTACATCCAAAGAGCACTGAGCTATATCTGCAGCCTACCTGCTAGCAGGCCCTCCCTCGCTTCTATCTTTTTTTTTTTTTTTTGAGACAAGATTTCACCAAAATGCCTATTCTGGCTTGAGTTTGTGACCCTCATACCTCTGCCTCCTGAGCAGCTAGGATTATAGGCTTGGGTCACTGCGCCTCATTTGTAAACCAACTTTTAAAAAAATTATTAAGAGAAAACAGTTTTCATACTTGAACTATGTAAGCTCCAATAAGCACCTCCTATAACGAATTTTATAGGTGTGAAGACTCACCTAAAAGTGCATTTTTCCCATGGTCATCTGGTAGGAAGCGCTTGTCTACAGCACAGACCAGGATGTGTTCAGGAAGATTAGGAGACTTGGCCCCGACCAGAAGGAACCCTGCTGGGATATCGATTTGCTCCATACAGAGTGACACCAAACGTAGGTCCTTTCCTGCTTGACAAAAACCTAAAAATGAGTAAAAAGATTATGGTCAGGGAGGTTATGTCCCCTTATTATCCATTGGGTAAGGAGGAAGTCACTAGTTAGCACTAAAATTAATCCCTCTCTACTAAAGTCAGAAGACAAACCTAGCCTATATGAAGAGACACCAAAAAGAGCTATTTCTATCTGGTTGAGCCAAAAGGACAATTCTGTCTTTTCTGGTTGTAATAAGGCAGTGATGAACACACAGCAGATTCTGACATACACACTGATTTTGGGGTGCACATTTTAAGTTTTACTTTCTGGGCTGT
The DNA here is from genome assembly GCA_004027025.1 of Myocastor coypus. NCBI lineage: Eukaryota > Metazoa > Chordata > Mammalia > Rodentia > Myocastoridae > Myocastor > Myocastor coypus. Next base: position 74,255 of record PVJA010003896.1, on the reverse strand, counting down.
ACTGGTTGGTACACTGCATCAACTTGACGAGCTTATAAGTTTAACTGAGCAACTCAGCATGGAGCCAGGGCCCTCAATTTGTAAACATCCTCATCCTGTGCAAGAGGAGGGCAGGGAGACAGTGCGAGCGCTACAGCCATCCTGGAGGGTGGTGTAGCCTGCTTATAATACAAGGGAGGAAAAGAGGCTTGCATTCTCCCTTCCAGCGCTTGTTGCTTTGGCCATCTTTTGCCACACTGAACTGTGGCCCCTGTGCCATGCCACCCTGCCTTGGAGCCAGGTGATTATGGACTGAAATCTCGATAAATTGTGAGCTAAATAAACCCTTCCTTTTTCATTTTGTGTGTCAAGTATTTCATTTCAGCAACAAGAGAAAAGTGACCAAGACAAGTACAGTCGCTCATCTACATGGATGATCACTGGACAGAGGTGCTTTTAATGTGGCTGAGCAAGAGACTGAAGCTGAGGGTTTGGAAAGTTACTACTATACTCCTAGTTCATTAGTTTATCATCTCATCAACCAATATTTATAACACACACTTGATAGGCCTGGGATCACAGCACTGAACAAAATCTTCCTCTAAAACCTCACAATGTACTTGGTAGAATGTTTTCAGAATGGAGCATCCCAAAGGCACTATTATTCAGGACAGCTAGTTCTCTGAGACACTTCTTTGGGGAATTCCTCTCTGAACCCTAATTCTGTGACTGCCCTGGAGCTGACATTTGGCACTTTAGTATTCATCTTTCTGGCCAGAACTGGTTGATTCAGGGGTGGATACCTGCCACAAAACAGGCCAATCAAAGCTCTCCCCCAGGATTTCTGAACACAGAGCCAGAGAGAGCATGGTTCTGTTTGCTCTGTGCTACCTGCTGTGTTTCCTGACCCAAGAGAGGCCTCTGTCAGCAGCGACAGCAAGCTGGCCTGGCTGCCTGCTTTCCTATAATTTGCCCCAGTGAACTTGTGCTTTGGAATTCGTCGAATTCCTTCTCTTTATTTAGACCAATTTCACCTGAGTTTCTGCCAAGGAAACAAGAGACCAAGTAAGTGTATGACAAATGTTATTTCACGGAGGGAGCCATGGAAAGACAGGAGATGAACATCTAAGTCTTCCTACACAAATTTAGGGAGAGCACCCAAGACAAAGTATGGAAAAACAATGTTAGACTCTTCTAGTGTCCATTCATATGATTTTAACTAAAAGCCAAAAAATAATTGGAAGTCATTAGTTGGTGTATGGGAAGTAAAAAGAAATCCACTGAGATTCTGTCTGAAGCTATGATCCATACAGACCTACCATATTGTTTCTGTCATCAAACTGTAATAGCAGGGATGATGGTGTTGGAAAAACCCAACAGAAAAAAGTACAACAACGAGAAAATACTGGGATCATTCATTCCAAGCCAAAAGACCCCCATTAACATCAACATACCCCAGTTCTGCAACAAAACAAAATTAACTTTTTAAAAAAGGTCCATGATATTAGAAAGGTATCAGAAAGTTATTATGAATTCTTTAACAATTTTAATAAAGCTGCTTTATATATCACATATATATAACATATATGATGTATATGATGTACCATATACATTATATATATAAATTCACCATTTATATAGATATATTACTTATTCTTATGGCTTGCGTCTAAATATTCCAAAGTCTCATGTAGCCATGAGTGGGGCTTTTCAGAGATGGCTTGGTCTGGAGTGTGTGACTGATTTACTATGCAGTTCTAGGATCAAGGGTGCTGGGGTTAAGGGTGTGAGCGCTGCCCACCTCAAGTAGCCTAAAGAAGATACAAGGGATAGAAAGGGCAGCAGTTGCTTTTCCTTGTTGCTTCACTACCTCTTGCCCTCCATGAGGAGTTTCTCCTCTGTGATGCCCCTCTGCAAAGCTGCCCTGCTTTGGAGCAGCTGATTATAAACTGAAACCTCCAGAAACAGTGAGCTACATAATTTTCTTTCTCTTTAATCTGGGGTGTTGGGCATTTTGTCTCAGGAGTGAGAAAAGTAACTAAGACACTTATTCAGCTTATAAATGCTTTGGAGCTCAAATCTATACACAAAAGCCCATGAAAACGTTCTGCTTCTTGTACCCTCCTAAGGAACAGGTGCCGTAGGTTGGGAAGTTGGGAATTGATGATGGTGACATAGATGGTAGATGAAATGTATGAATGACTTTCCATAAGCTAGGTACAGCACAAACACTGTAGACTGTTATTTAATCCTTTCAACAGCTATCAGTATGTATATCTTCTCTTTATAGATGGAGAAACTAAATCTCTGTAAAGATTTTGGCGAGCTTGTCCAAGGTTATATGAATAATGTTTAATGACATATGACATGGAAAGTTTCCCATATAAGGACAAAGAAGGCCAGAGATACAGCTCGGTAGCACAGGGCTTGCTTGGCAAGTACAAGGTCCTGAGTTTGATTTCTGGTACCAAACAAACAAACAAACAAACAGTATACTAACTCAACTTGGCAAAAGAAGAGCTAGTAACAGTCATGATATAGTGCTAGAATTATCAGGAGTAAACACAGATATTTAAATCAATCCTAAAGTATAAAATGTAGGAAGCATTTGGAAGTACTAATTTCTATAATCAATGAAATCATGAATTTGCAGATATAGCAAACCTAGAAACAGATTTCCCCTATGAAATAACACCTTAACTAAAAGCATGACTTGCTTCAAAAAGTAAATTTATCAATCATTGCTGAGAAGTTTGTGACTGCCTGTTAATGGGAAACAGGGTCCTTGGGGAGCTTCTGATGATGACACTAAGAAGTAGTGTTGCAATCTTTCTACAAGTTTGATAGAAACCACAAGTTGGTACCAATTTCAAATTACAAGCTTTTCAGAACATTAGAATTATTTGGGACCTCAAGATAATCTGATATGACACTTCTCAATGCATGGCAATCCAATTTCCAGTGACTCACAAAATTGTTCCAAGATACTGGAGAATTAAAATGTAAAGAAATATGAGTATCCATTTCTAAAAGCTAACTGATTATTCTAACACTGTACTTTTTGTGGTACTGGGCACTGAACAAGAGCATCACTCATGCTAAGCATGTACACTGCCACTGGTCTACTTCTCTAGCCCTTTCCTTTTTGGAGTCAAGTTGTCCATGGGTCACCCTGGCTGGGCTCAGACTAGTGGTCCTCCTGCCATAGAGCCTAGTGAGCTGCAGTGACAGGCAAGGACCATAGCGTCCAGCTTAATGCTCTACTTTTAAAACAAAAGGTTCTAAGGACTTTCACCCAATACAAGGAAGGTGGGTGGAAGCTGGTTGAGTAAGCTTATAACTCACTCAGCTTACTCATGCCATCCTGGGCTTTTCACTGTTGCACAGCTGCAAATTGTTTTATTTTCAGCTATATGTTTTGATATATTGTCTCATTTATATAAATAATGGTTGTTGGTTAAAGATGTTAAAGTAGTCATAGACTACTGACTGTGTTAATGAATGCAAAAAGGATAATTTTACAAATGTGCCTAATTATGCTCATTGTTAGGAGCAGACATTATATTCATTCCCTACCTTCACTAATCAAATTATAGAAAAAATACACAAATATGTTTCAACAAAAACTAGTACTATGAAAGTAAAAATAAAATTAGCAAGTATAACCTAACTGGCTTTTCAATGAGGGGTAAAAGTTCTTTCAAAAAAAAAACGTCCTCCAAACAAGAGCCTAAAACTGTCTCATCACATATAGCATAAATACAAATATTGTAAAAACTATAATTATAGTTTTACAAGTATATAGTCTGGCAATTATATACTTGCCAGACAGACGCTTATGTTTTCTTTTATTTGTGGGACCGGGGATTGAACTCAGGTCCCTCCGTTTGCCAGGCAAATGCTTATTCTACTGAGCTATCTCCCCAGACCCTACTCTTTTATCTTGAAGCATGGAAATTCCAAAATTTAGATGTTAGAAATAATTTTGACATTTTAAGATGCTAGCAAAGATTTACATATACTTAGCTCCATGCAAAGTATATTTTATCTTTGAATTTTATTTTATTTTTAATCTTTGAATTTTAAACAAAACATGATTGTTCTTACACGTCCAATTCAAAGTCATTTATAAGAGCAAATATTGAATCATAAATTGTAGACAAATTTCCTGTATGGTGTAAATATCACAGCATATTAACATGCTAATCCAAAATAAATACTTTGTACTTAAAATCAAGTCTTTATCATGTGCTTCCCTAAGGCAGAGTAAGTTTTTAAACCCCTCGGGAGTTTGAAAGTTTCTAGAGTACTAAAAGAGATTTGTGAGTCAAAGGTTGGGGATGAGTAACCTCTTCTAACCTTTTTAAAATGTAAATGAGGAAAGGTCCTAGAAAGGGTAAGACAGTGGCCTAAGGTCAAATAGGTACCCAGAAATTAGAGATGGTAGGATCAGAGCCAAGGTCTCTCAACTCCAAGTTAGAGAAATTTCCACTCATCCCTGCCCCTCTGAAGCAGGCCTTGCTGAGGTCATTTCTCCTATGACAGTGTTTGCTCTGTCCTGTTACCCAACTGTGGCTGGCATGTGCTATGCCAGTCCCTTCCAGTCGTGGGAGTGCGTCAACACCACCTACCGCAGACTTGCTCGTGAATCCTTAAAATTCAAGGCAGTAGCGCAGCAGGGAACTCCAGCTGTGTGGAGTTTTTTTTTGTCTTTTGGAGACAGGGTCTCGCTATGCAGTTGAGGCTGGCCTTGAGCTCACTTTTGTAGCCCAGGCTGGTCTCGAACTCAACCAATCCTCCTGCCTCAGCCCCTCAAGTGCTGGGATTACAGGCGTGAGCCACCACGCCCGGCTAGCAAGTGACAGTTTTGATGAGATTTCTCAAAAGGAAGATCAATGGACAAAATACAATGTTCGTTCTGGGCTAAACGGGGATAGAGCCAGGAGGTGCAGGGTGGAGAATGTGTGAGAAGGACAGATTTCCTGGGAAGGAAGACCATTTCAGAACAGTTTCTGTGGTAAAATATAAACTATACAATCAAGTCAAATGAAATATTATAGCCCTTCGGTTTTCCCACTGGTGGCATGAAGACACCTAGAGGTAAAAATAACTATTATTAAGCAGCATCTGGATTCTCTAAGATGCATGTCTTGGAAGTTCTTAAAAATATACTAAAGAGATGCCCATGACAGAGAGAAGAGAAAATTCCCTATAAACTGAAACCCTCTGAAAACAAAAGTAGCATAGGCTTATAACCCAAAACATAAAATGACCATGAGAGGGCCAGCCAGACAGCTCAGCAGATTAAAGCGCCTCCTGAGGCAGACGCAGATGCAGGTGCAGGGACCAGGGTTGGACCCCCAGCATGCTGTGCAAGCCCTACCTGGGGTGGGGGCGCACTGAGACTGGGTGTGGTGGCACGAGCCTGTAATCCCAGTGTTTGGGAGGCTGAAAACAGGAGGATCACTATGAATTTGATCTGTGTAATGAGACCTGTAAACCCTGTACTAAATAATAATAATAAAAAAGATGAGGAATCTATAATGATGTAAATAAATGACTGCATAAAGACAAGAGACAAGTTTCCAGGCAGTAAGGTTTCATATAAGAGCTGTTGATGTCCTGCTTTCTTTCAAAGATAGGGAACATAAGCCCTGCTCCCTGAATATGTAGGCTGTTCATTCCTTCCACTGCACAGAAGGGGTGGGTGTGCAAGTAACCAAAGCCACCATCTGCACTGATGAACCACGATGCTAGTGTGTCTGCTGCCTCAACACGATGGCACAATAATGGCACATTGCCCTTCTATTCTACACCCACAACCAGTTTCAGTCTAATTGGAAAAAAAAAAAAAATCAGTTTGTCTCCTACACTATCACTCCTAAAATTATCAGGATCATCAAAAGAAGCACAGTTGAGGAAACTGTCACAGCCAGGAGACAATAATTAAATCTAATGTAGTACCTTAAAGGGATCCTGGAGTATGAAAGGGACACGAGGTAAAAACTAAGGAACTGAAATAAACCCAGGGACTTGATTATCAAAGTCAATAAAGTGTAGCAACATTGGCTCATTAATTGTAAAAAAAGCAAATGACTTACTGCACCAAGATGTTACAAGGTGAAACCATGTGGGGAAACAAAGAAATTACTCAAATTTTCCACAGGTTTAAAGCATTCTTAAGAGCATAAAGTTAGACGGATCCTATTTTGTCTTTGCATCTCCTAGGTATGAACCAACCCAAGCTAGGAAGGCAGTTCAGAGGGGAAAATGAGAGAAAGAGATGGCTACATCAAATCTAGCATAAGGTCTAGAAGAAATCCTTACAAAGCCAATAATTGCTTTAAGCCCAGACAAATTTCTAAATTCAGCTTGTAGTTATTCCAAAAAAATAAGTTAAGGGGCTGGGAAGATAGCTCCGTGGCACAAGTGCCAGCCAAGATCGTGAGTTTGAACGCTAGTCCCGGGGCAAAAAAAAAAAAAGTTCACCTGATTAAGGTCTGGTGTTTTGCTGTAAACGTCTATGTACTGTTTCTGCCAAAACCTCCTTGATAGTACTCAGATCAGCTAGGCACATACATTATCATAAAGGACCCTCAAGAGAAATATCCTAAGAGCAATATTTATATTCTCTTAAATTGAAAATAAGCAACATCTAGTCGGATATAGTGGCACACACCTAAAGCCCTATCACTCTGGGAGGCTGAGGCAGAGGATGACAAAGTGAGCCCAGCTTGGCAGTCTCCAGGAAAATCACACACACACACACACACACACACACACACACACACACACACACACACACAGCCTTTAAAGAAGGCTAGAGAGCTACAGAATCCACGAACTGTTGATTATAAAGTCCTATATGACTCTTAACAGCCACTGTGGCAGGTACTCCTATATCCCTACAGCTAGAAGTATTTCAGATTAGTAGTCTAATAAAAATCAAATATTAATTCTCAATTGAAACCTCAAACTAGGGGCAGCGAAGAAAGCTCAGCAGTATAAGCACCTGTCTCACAAGTGCAAGGATCTGACTTCGATCCCCAGTACCACCCAAATGATGATGATGATGATCATGATAATAATAATAACAAAATACAAAATAAAACCTTACACTAAGTGAAAAGAAACTTTGGTGCTCCTCTGCAGGGTAGGAGCAGTATACCCTAAGGAAGGGCCTTAGTCTGTTTACTATACACAAGAAAGATAAGTTATCTACATGGGTATTTAAATAATTCATTTGATAAACAAAAAATTCATTTTCTGATGATACTAAATTGCTTCCCTAAGCCAGGGCTCTTGCTGAGCACAGGATTTTAATATAAAAAGGTGGGATAATAGCGGAGGGGGCTTCTTTAGAAACTTCATCTGCATTTTCTTAAGAAAATAGCCAAAGTTTTCACTTCACAGAAACAGATTTGCATCCTCCAATTATCTCTAACTTGAAGGATACAGGATAAATAAAAAGGGGGAGGGGAAAGTTTACTGAAACAGCTGTAAACACAAACTAAAGTAATCAAAGCCGTATTTGGAGGCCTGCAATTTGGTTGCCCTTCACCTTTTCAGATAATCAACTGCCGCCCAGCAGGGTAGGGACCTACACTATTGCAATAATTTACATAAGAAATTAGCAACCAAAATTTACATCTGAATGGTGACCACCCCCCCAGCAGCCCAGCAGGTGTTAAGTATCTGCTTATCTAAATTGCCTCTAAAATAGCTTTACCTTCCTTTAAACCTTAAGTAAATAGAGGATTTCCCATGCAGGGAAGGTGCTTTACTGAAAGGAGTCCGGCATTCATTATATTGTACTATTTCACTGCCATTTTTATAAGGAAAACTCCAGGGCTGTTCTCCATTTGAAAGAATTTTCAGAAGTATCTTACCATTTGCTAGAATGACAGTGCTACATAAACCACAAACCACTTTAAGTACTGTTTTAAATGTCATCCTCCTGGGTGAATTAGGGGGTAAACGAATAAGGAACACTGATTAGAAGAACCAAAAGTAGATGAGGTAAGAATCTAAGTAGAGGACAGATGTGGACAATTTAGATTGTGTTGAAATTACAACCTCCTGCATGGATGGGATAGTTTTTTGGTTCTCAGAAAAAACTGCACTTCCCTTATCTTTAAGATACCTTTTATCCTTCTCATATACTTCTCATGTTCTCTTAGTTTAAAACTTAAGAAATTCTAATTATCTGTAAATCACTGAGTTTAAGTCTTGGTGAGTGTGAATGATACCAGTGCTGCCTACCACCTCAGTAGGCAAACTAAATTCATACTTAAGGTACAGAGACACAGAAATCTCTCCCCATTGTTTGATATAAAAATTGATTACTTCAAGCTTCTCTATTGTGAGTCTTCTACTCTGGTTCTGTTTTATTCTCATATATAACAAGATCTTTAATAAGACTGCAAAAAAAAATTTAGCCTTTATTTCAACTTCTATTTTGTTACTTGGCAACTACAGTTAAATAAAAAGAATAACAATGGGTACAGAGCAAGTAAGCAGAAGCACAATGCTAATCTCTCAGCCAGGCCCAACCTGAACAGCAGCCAGGCCCACTGCTAGGGACCACGTGTGTGAATCAGGCACAGAAAACTACTGAGGACAACCAGCGAGGTCTCCTAATGCTCAAGATAGAAGATAACCCTCGCTGGTTAAGAGAATCTCAGGAAGTTGTTGCTTTGGAGGAAAGCAAGAAGAGAAAATAAAACTCCCCAACAATGCCAACTATTTATCTGGCTTTGAGTATCTGAATCTTGAAATTATAGGAACTCCCTCGTTTAACAATATCCTGGTTAATGACTATTCAGACTTAGGATGGAGACCCATCTTTGCTTTTTTGTACAGTTCTGTACATGTTGATAGAGCCTCGGTGTCTTTTTTTTTTTTTTTTTTTTTTTTTTTTTTTTTTTTTTTTTTTTTTTTTTTTTTTTTTTTTTTTTTTTTTTTTTTTTTTTTTTTTTTTTTTTTTTTTTTTTTTTTGCATAGTTTACCTTATTTATACAGCACTATTTTTTTTTTGTTGTTAATTTTACTGTAGTGTATGTGCTAATGCACATGACAGTACTGCATGTAAGAGTTAGCAAGTAAAACCCACCAAGTTGGAGTTTCCTTTGACCATTTTTGTTCTGAATTCTGTAATGCATGCTCTGTGTATGGTTCCTTGTTTAGCGCCCAGTTTAATCAGTGGCCTGGTCTCAGGATGAGAGCTTAGTTGTTAAAGAGTCCCAGAAGCCTGCTGTACTCTAGGCTCCTTCCCTAGCATGTGTGCAAGGAGCACAGCACTCATGAAGAGACAAATGTTTTCAAAGTATGGATTGTTTCTTTCCTTTAAAAATGTATTTGGTACAGGGTCTCACTATACAGCTCAGACTTATAGCGATCCTCCTGTCTCAGCCTCCTCAGTGCTGGGATTACACACACACCACCACGCTTGGTCTTGGTGGCTGGCTCAGTGCACCTGGGGGTGGGGTTGGCATGGCATATGGTGCTGGGAATCAAACCCCAGTCCCTGAGCTTGCCTGAGCAGTCACTTAGTCTGCTGAGCTATCTTATGGGCCCTGGATTGTTTCTATGACTGGTGCTGGAGTAAAATAAGTTACTTGACTTTTTTTTGGATATTGAGGCACAAAATTCAACCTCTGAACTTGCTTTTTTGCCTTCATGTCCAACAAATACCTGGTTTGCCTGTTTTGATGCTGAAGGGAATGATTTGAAGCGTGGTCTTTTGAGACCTGTTGGTCACGTGATACATACAGAACAACTAGGCCAAGGGCTAGAAAAGTTTACCAGTGCATACTTTCAATTGGGCTCACTTCTTAGGACTATTTGCTTCCATCAGATCCTCAGGTGATAATGAAACCAATTCATTTTGAGTTAAATTAATTTTAACATAAACTCTTTTGAAATCAGGTTAATAGAGGGCTGGAGAGATAGCTTTGTAGAATAAGTGTTTGCCTGGTAAGCGCAAGGTCCTGAGTTCAATCCCTGGTACCACAGGGAAAAAAAAAAAAAAAGGAACTTTGGTATGCAGAAATGTCTTACTGGTCCATGCATTTTCTCAAAGGTTATATATACAGTTTATAACCACAGGAAACTGAACAACTGTCACTGTTATTCTTGGCCTTGTGTTTGTGGTTTTTTGTTTTGTTTTGTTTTAAAGAGAGTACAAATTAGAATTAAAACAGATAAAGCTACAAGTGATACACAATTTCATTTAACAAAGCCTGTTTTTGTCCTTCATCCCTGGCTAGTGAGCTCCCCTCCTGCATACTCAATGTATCCTTTCATCCTCCAAGACATTTACTGCGGAGGCCAGTATAGCAGTGGCTCTATCAGTGCCAGGTTCACTGTCAAGGATATTTGGCATTTCCAGTGTTTTTACAGAGCCAAGCAGGTTCTTGGTTCTGTGATATCTTAGCAATACTTCGAGTTTCATTGGTTCATTGGTCCCCTGAAGCGACCCGCAGAAGTTCCTTCACAAATGAGCCAGAATGGCACATTCAGGGCACAGCTTCCAGCAGTGTCAGCTGTGTGACCAGTATGACCTTGAAGAACTCATGGAAGCTGCTGAAACACCAGGAAAGGGCGTGTGAGGGAATGCAGGAGTAGGCGCTGTGCGGACTCCTAGGATTGTATCTGGATCACACCTGTTGGTCACTGATCGGTACTATCTATGTCACTGCTGCTTCATCAAATGTCCTGGGTTCCTGAATGACTTTTTAAATTATTATTCTTATTTTATTATGGCTGGCTCTGCCTGCCCTGAGGATGGGGCTGGCACAGCATGTGGTGCTGGGGATTGAACCGTGGTCCCTTCGGTTGCCCAAGCTTGCCCAAGCAGAGGCTCCAGATCACTGAGCCATCTCACCAGCCCTCCTGAATGACTTTTATCCCTGCCTTTTCTCACATGTAAGGATCAATATTGCCCAAACTCAGCTGATGTGATGACTGGGTGGTGGCTGCTGTCTTTGATTTTAAAGGCTATGGGAGGCCAGGTGTCCTGAAGAAAACAAGTCATTTCACTTAAGTATTTTGACAATATGATGTCTACTACAAACATTCCTTGTTTAACAACCTGCCTACTTAATGACTGTTAGGACTTAGGACTGAGATGTGCTGTTCAGATTTAAACATCACCTGCCATTCAGACTTATGGCCTGTCTTTTTATTTTATTTTTTACAGTTCTGTACATCTTCTTTATGGAGCCTCAGTATCCTTTTTGTATACTATATCTTGTTTATATAATACTATAATTTTTGCTGATTGTACTATAAAGTACTGTAGCTTCATGTTCTGCTATATACTACAGTACTAAATGTAAGAGTTATACAAATAAAAGCAAAGTCATCAAATTGGAGTTTCCTTTGACCATTTCTTTGTTCTGAATATTGTAATGTATACACTGTATACAATTCCTCACTTAGCAACTAATTCACTCAACAGCAGGTGCAGGACCCTAGCCTGGTTGCTAAATGAAGGGTGTCTGTGTTTGCATTTCAAGCTTTAGAAGATTTCTCTCATACTTTGTTCTTTTTTTTCCTAATCAAAATTTTCATTCACTGACAACATTCCAGGTCCCTTATTCTGGGTATAAAAACTACACCTGGCTAATATGAATGAAGTGAAACTCACATACTAATGAGTCTGATGGTTAGAGAATAGCAACATAATCAAGGGAAGAAAGTAGACTTTAAATTGTGATAGCATCAGAACCATGAATTAATGCAATTGTTAGGGACTAAGCTTTTCTTATTAAAACTGTTTAAAACCTTGATGGAGGACTAGGGATATAGCTCAGTGGCATAAGTGCCTGGCAAATGCAAGGTCCTGAGTTTGATCCCTGGTTCCACAAAAACCAAACCAAAAACTTTGATGAAAGAGATGGTTGACATAAATAAATAAAATGAGATTTTAATTATTGATCTTTCATCTTCTATAGAGAAATTGTTACATTCTTTGTGCCTACACTGATGAGTGCTCAAACTAAATGTAAAGGTAATGTAAGACTCCTGAAGTCTCTTTTATATTTGGGAGAGAATGCTACAGAAGTTCCTCAGCCAGCAGCATTCTTGCCAGCAGTATGCAGAGTGCTGGGGAAACCTTGGCCTGTGTCTGGACTTCATTTGCAAAGTCCCTTTCAGAAGAGAGATTCAACTGTGAATCTCAGCCTCACCATCTGTACAATGGGGCCAGAACATTTTTCTTCCATGTAGAAACCCACTGTGAAGTTACAGAACACAATGGGGATCAGGACACAAGCACGACTTGTTCCTTCTCATAATTCCTGGCATCCATCCTTGAACACGATATGGAATGACTGGAAACATCAGACACCATTAGAAGGGAGACAGTGAAAAGAAAATGAAGCCCAGACCCACCATCTGTCGTGCAGGACCCTTCTGGGGCAGGTTTCTGCGAGTAGGGAATTGGCGGGCTGTTGGACTCGGACATTTCATCTTCCTCCTCATCTTCTTCCATTTCATTAACCGTTAGATTGCTAGCAAAGTCCAGGCTGTCATTCTGCGTGTAGCGGTGAACCAAATCTTTATCCAGATCCTCCACCTTGGGTTTGACATCTGAAAAACATGAAATTCAGTAACAAGATGCTTATGGAAAAATCATCAGAAGAAAAATGTGAAGTTCTGAAGGATATAGGAGATCTGTATTTTCTAACACTTTGTCAGTTTATTTCAGTGTACCTAAGATTTGGAATTTATAGTTTTTGTCCTGGAGGTACTAGGTCCTGAGCCCATGGGGCTCTACCATTGAGCTGTACTTCTAGCCCTTTTTAGTTTTTGAGATATTATCTCACTAAATTGTCCAAGATGATCTCAAATTTGTAGCCCACCTGTCTCAGCCTCCCAAGTAACTGAGATTATAGGCACATATGGCCATGTCTAGACCCATTTTTAAAGAGTCTAGAAATGTGTGTATGAATGAGAAACTTACCTGTGGATGAAAAAGGATGCTGATCAGGGTCCAAGTAGAGCTGGGAAAAAATTGGCCGTGGAACCACACTGCTACATCTGAGAGAGGCTTCTATAGAGTTGTGGAGAGCTTCCTCAAATCGAGCAGACTTCAGTTGCCCAGCATATGAGTTCCCCATGGTCTATACCCACCCCCAAAGAAAAAGAAAAAAGAAGGAAAAGCAATAGAATTAGCAGTTATACATCTGCAAAGTACACATATGACTAATATAAACTATATCTGTATCTTACTAAGGTGTGAACTATATGAAATATATTTTGGTTAAGACAGCTAGTGCAGGGGCCCAGCGGGATGGCTCAGTGGCCTAAACCGCCTGCTTGGGAAAGCTTGGGCGGCTTCAGGGACCACGGTTCGATCCCTGGCACTGCATGCTGCGCCAGCCCTGCCCTCAGGACAGGCTGAGCCGGCCATAAAAATGAGTGAATAAACAAATAAAGGTTCTGAAACAAGAAAAAAAATAAATAAATAAAATAAAAAATTTAAAAAAAGACAACTAGTGCAAATTATCTGTTATATTGACTGTGCTTTATGTCTTTACAGCCCAGATGTACTTCACAAACCCCTTTAAAGGATCTTGAATCTAAGAATTCAATAGTAATAAATGTTTTAGGTTAAGCTTCTTGGATAGGTATATTAAGATTGACCTGTCAGCCCTGAGGCCCAAGCTAATTAACAAAAGACCACACTTCTTCCTGAATATCTAATTACTGTTTCTTCTAATAAACTCTACTACTGGGGTGGTATAATCTCTGGAAAACAATCAAGGTTTTATAATAATGTATTTACAAGCATGCTACAAGTTCCTAAAAGCAAGCTTTGAGGCCTTTAACTCAAAGAACTCTTTTACGTAGTACTACTATTTAGTTGGAAGACATTGTTGTTTCCTTTGCCTCACGTGAGGTACTATATTTTTATTTGGGACCCTTCAGGAAAGTACACGATAAGAAGTCTTTGGCCTATAATATCACTAATATTTGTACTTCCCAGTGGTAAAGTTTTCCCAATTATTTTCAAATCATTACTAGGATATTATTTTCCTTTTTCATTTCACTCTCTCACAGGCGCACAGAGGAATCTACATGATATGTGATACTGAATACATTGAATATAGAAGCAGAGACCCCTTAGAACTAACTTTTCTTTGGGAAAAGTCATTTTTCATAAATTACGTTATTTAAATTAACATTAGATGGATTAACATTACTGTTTTTTAAAGAATTTTTTTATTTTATTTATTTTTTTCTTGTTACAGAACCTTTGTTTGTTTATTCACTCATTTTTATGGCTGACTCAGCCCACCCCGATGGCAGGGCTGGCACAGCATGTGGTGCTGGGATCGAACCGCGGTCCCTGAAGCCGCCCAAGCTTTCCCAAGCAGGTGCTTTAGACCACTGAACCATCCTGCCCTATCATTACTTTTAAGTTAGTAAATATTTATAAGATTTCTTAGTTTTAATTTCTATAATATATAACACATAAACTGAAGCTTAAATAGGTTTGGCCCTCAAAATATTGTGGCACTTGATGGTTGAACCCAAGGCCTTTGTATGAGGCTATACCCTTGGTCCCTATTTAAAGGGTTTTATATTTTGAGACAGGATCTTGCTAAGTTACCCAGGCTGGACTCGAACTTGTGATCCTCCTGCCATAGCCTCCAGGAGTACTAAGATTACAGGCATAGAACATCATGCCTCAGTGGTCTGTGATTATTTTTAAGCATACAAAGAACTCAGTACCTCTCCAAGAGATGACAAATCCTGCATCCCCACTGTGTAGGTTTGACTTGAGTAAGGCTTCCTAGACAAGTAATTTGTGAGTATCTGAGTTCTACTTCTCCCATCAACAACAAGGATGGCTATTAAATCTCATCTGGAACCAACTGAGAGAAATGACATCCTGGAGGGGGTCCCCAGGCTGGCTGAGAAGGATCCTGAGGGTGGCTGGGAGCTCATCTGGAAAGGGGCCCATGATCCACTGATGCAGAAGCGACAGAAGGGACCCCCACAACACGGCACCCCCACAACCCTACTCTTATGCTTACTGCACCTCTGCATGGATTCTGGTGTCCCCGAATCACCTTACTACAGTAAAGAAGGCTTCTTACATGATTTCAGTTAGCACCAAGTAGTTTATAGTGACTTTTATCAAAGAGGCTGATTGTGTCAAAGCTTTACTAGAGTCCTAGGATTTGGAGTAAAAACCAAGATCCTATTGTAGCAACCTTTCCTGCACTATGTAATAAAATAGCAAATGCTACATATCCAAGTGACTATTTTTTCTTCTTAGAGCGTTTACCTGAAATATATAGTATCTGATCAAGCATTGGATATAAATGCATATATATCTATGTATATGTATATGACACCTAATTAAAATCGCTAAGCGGAAGAAAAACTAGTCTATCAAAAACTTCCAGAAAAAAACAAGTTTTTGACTATGCACTTGAGATTGTCCAGCCAGGTGTAGTGGTGCATGCCTGTAATCCCAGCACTTGGCAGGTTAAGGTAGGAAGATTGGTGTAATTTGAGGTCATCCTGGGCTATAAAGTGAGCTTAACGCCAGTCTGAACTGCATAGCAAGACCCTGTCTAGGGGCCAGTGGGATAGCTCAGTGGTCTAAAGTGCCTGCTTAGACAAGCTTAGGCAAAGTGCAGGGACCATGGTTCAATCCCTGGCACCGCATGCTGCACCAGCCCTGTCCCCAGGGTGGGATGAGCCAGACACAAAAATGAATAAATAAAAATAAAAAATATTTTTAAAAGACCTTGTCTGAAAAAAAGGATTGTCCATTACTGACTATAAATATTTCAATTTTCTAAAGTTCAAAAATTAGGGGCTGGGGAGATAGCTCAGTACAATAAGCACTTGCTTGGCAAGTGCAAGGTCCTAAGCTCAATCCCCAGTACCAAAGGAAAAAAAAAAAAGAAAGAAGGAATTTTCTTTTCAGTAGTACCACACACAATCAAAACAGGATAAGTGTTGGAAAAGAAATTTGTTATATTGTTGGTTTATGCTCTGAGTCAAAACCCAAGAACCATTTCTTGATCAGAGGAGAAACCTGCCAGGAACTTAGTACCAAGTTCTCCAAAGGATCTGTTATCCAAGAACAATGGAATAACTTCAAAGGTAGGACTTTAGCCTTGGTCCAGAGCAACAAGTGCCTGGAAATCCTGTCTGCTCTTAATCTATCATTAGCCTAATGACTTATCTTCCTTTTATTACTGAAAAATTTAAAAAATATACATTCTCGAAGAAATCTTTTCAGTTTAATAAAGAACTGCCCAATTATACATGAAGAATTGCATAATCTCAATCCCTTATCCTTATAGGCAGGGTAATATGACAGGCACACAAATATACCACAAATAAATATTGCTCTGAATAAAAATGTTGAATCAACATAAAGATGGACACTGGTTTTTCACTATCATAGAAAATACATGGAATCCTACAGGCTCACTTAAATACCCAGATGAAAATGCAGAAAGTATCTTTTCCCTGTTCAGGTTTAGTGGAGTAGAAGGATGTAGTTGTTTTTATTCCAAATGACACATAACTGGGCATTTAAACACTAATAATAGAAAAGACTAAAGAACTGACCCGACTGCTTAGTGCTGACCATAGAGTTCTGCCCCTGACAACCCACAGCTGTGTAAAGAAGGAGTTTTAGTTTAATACATATATCACATGCCACTAGATGTAGGGTCACTGAAATTGTTGGCAGTAGCCATTTGGATGACTGTCCTTTCTTTCCTTTGAATCTCACACCTTCCCAGTGCCTGAGATGATATAAATCCTGCCTCAAAGTTCATGTGAATACATGACATCAGTTAGAAGAACACTTTTATTTTTTTGTCTTTTTGAGACAGAATCTCACTATGCAGTTCAGGCTGAACTTGAGCTCACTTTTGAAGCCCAGGCTGGTCTCAAACTCACCACACCAATCCTCCTGCTTCAGCCTCTCAGGTGCTGTGATTACAGACATGTGCCACCACGCCTGGCAGAAGGATGCTTTTTAGGATCAGTCATTAAATCAATCACAAGAAGACAGCAGATCTTGGGGGCTGGGGAGATAGCTCTGTGGCAAGTACAAGGTTGTGAGTTTGAACCCCAGTCTCGAAAAAAAAAAAAAAAAAAGAAAAGAAAGAAAGAACAGGGGGCCCATCAGGATGTCTCAGTGGTCTAAAGCACCTGTAGGTGGCTGCATGGACCACGGTTTGATCCCCAGTGTGGCATGTTGTGCCAGCCCTGCCCTCAGGTCAGGCTGAGCTGGCCATAAAAATAAACAAACAAAAGTTCTGAAACAAGGAAAAAAAAAAAAAGAAAAAAACAAAAAGAAGATAGCAGATCTGGAATTCTATTATACACAGACATTATCTGACTGACATCAGGTTTATGGGACTGACATTACTTTATTTACTGTAAAATTACAAAAGGCCAGCAAATGATTCATATTTTGTTATGGCATTAGAGACCTCTGAGATATTAATAAGACATGCTTGTGATACTGTGTGTTTGCAAAAGGATGGGCTTTTTCTGCACCACTAATTAACTGTTCAAAGTGCAGACAGGACAAACCAGAAACCACTACAACACTGTAGTTGGGTGCCTTTCTGCTCTAGCCCTTTCCTTTTCTTCCACCAGAGGAAAGTTGGAAGAAGGGAGATGAAACTGAATAGGAAACTTCCAGCCCTGGCACCATTAGGACCAGGCTTGGAGGAGTGAAGAAAAGACTAGTTTTGGAAATACATGCTGCCAGTCTCTTAATGCTCCTTTGTTCTTGGAAATGGAGAGGAGGGTAAGTGTATTAGCAGTGGAGGAAAACCTACAAATCTAGCCTGGTGCACCTGCTGCAGCCCGTACCCAGTTTGTTGTCACTGAGCACTCTAAAGGCTCACCAGCACTGAACTCATGGCAAAAGATGTAGGTGTCTACAGGAATGGCTTCCAGGGGCAAAGAAAGAAAAGGAAGGGGAGAGGAAGTGGGAGAAAGGGGAGGGGAGACGAGAAAGAAGAGGAAAAGGAAAAAGGAAGAAGAAGGATGAAGAAAAAGGATACATACAACTAAGTGAAGTGTACTTAAAACATAAAAACTCATAAATTACTCATGCAATGAATGTAAGGAGGAAAAAAAAAGCCCCTCTTACAAAAAACAAAAATGAAGCACCCATTTAGTAGAACACTACTGGAAAAATTTTTAAAGGGTTCTGTTTACATGGCTTTCCTGTACTTTAACATAACAGAATAGCCCTGGTTATTAGAGAATGATTGGCATATATATATTTAAAATGATCTGTCAATATATGATCTATATGCCAATATATATGATCTATATCAATGTATGATCTATATACCAACATATATATATATATATATATATATATATATATATATATATACCTGCTCAGCCTGCCCTGGGGGTGGGGCTGGCACAGCATCTGGTCCCAGGGTCAAGCTGCAGTCCCTGTGGTTGCTTAAGCTTGCCTAAACAGGTGCTTTAGACCACTGAGCCATCTTGCCAGCCTAAGAAACAATGCTTTTTAATGAAGTATTCCAGCTAAAAAATGTGCAAATGATGACAAGTAGAAAATGGATCCTAATGAAAAATTCATGTATGCAATGATAAAAAGTGAAACTATGAGAGAAAAGGATGAGGGAAACTTCATCATGGCGAGATCAGGCCATCACTTTGTGAAACCGCTGATCAAATGCAACCACCTCAAGGCTGCAAGGGAGGCAGCAAGGAGCCAGGGCCTCCAGAGACAATGGGAAGCGCGCATGTCCAGAGAGGGTGTATTCCCGCTAAAAGTACAAGGTCTAGCCCAACCTCTAGCACAAGTTCCAGTTCCAGGATTAAGGAACAAATGAAGTGAAACCACAAGGAAACAGGCTGAGAGTAAGGGACAGATTTGTAGAGCCACTGACCTGGTTTCTCTTACAAGCCAGGTTATTAAGTTCCTAAAGGGTAAAACTAAGATTCAAATTTAAACTCAAAATACTTTTTTTTGTTTTTTCTGCTAAAACATGCTGTTCAAAAGAGGGGAAAGAGTAAAGGTAGTGCATTCTCTTTTTGGAAAGAGGGCTAGTTATCATTGTTTTGAGCACAAAAGAAGACAATCTGATACAGTTTCCTAGTTTTGTTACTTTTGTCATTACAGATGCTGACATTCACTTTCCACAGTACACATTCACTCCTGCAACCACTCAGCATCCATCAGGATCCTACTGCTCAAGCACATTGGCTCTTGAGCCAGGAGACCTTGTATTAATTCAAATCCTGTTCCCTAGTTCCTATGGTATTGGGAAAGTTAATCTGTCATCAGTAAAAGGCTAAGCAGACTACCATTCTAATAGGTTTTTTTGTAGGGGGTTATTTTAGTACAGGGTCTACAGGTTCTCACTACACAGACTGGACTCATAGTGCTCCTCCTGTTTTCAGCCTCCCAAGCACTGGGATTACAAGCATCTGCCACCAAGCCCAATCTCTCTAATAGGTTTTTGTGAGAATATGAGACTATATCTTTCAAATTTTTATAATAGTATCTGACACAAAGTATACAGAAAATGTAGTAATAGTGGTTGCTTTTTGCTTTTACATTTTAACATTGTGCCACATTGAGGAACTAAGAAAAGATACAACCTTTCCTTGGACATACTGGGCACTGTAGCACATTTGGGGGCATTTTTCCAGCAGTAAATGGCCATTAATGCTATTTGGTAGAATACATGATTAAGAAATTTTACAATCATATATACAAATTATGGGATAACCTTTGTCACTGTGGGCAGTGGTATCCAGTAGGATTTTTTTCAGATGGAAATGTTCTGTACCTGCATTATCCAAGTACAAGCCACTAGCTACGTGGGCAGCTGAACACTTGCAATGTGGCTACTGTGGCTAAGGCTTGGATCTTTGATTTATTTAATTCCAATTAATTCAGACTACCTGTGGCATGTAACTATTGTGTTGCCCAGTGCAACTCTACTGTATACACAGTGATTGGGGGAGAGAAGATTCCTTAAATTCTAAGAGGTCTTGGATGCATCTCATGCTATGATCTTGAACAAGTCACTTAACTTCTCTCAAACTCAGATTCTTCATCTGTGAGGTATATTTATAGTCTAGATTGCTACTACTGCTTACAACACTAACATTCTTTGTACATGGAAATTTCTTTTTTTAATTTTTATTCATTTTAGTGAGAAAAAAGATACAATAGCAATGAAACAGTTTCAAAACAAGTTAGCAGATGGTTACAATAATACATTGCATATTATTGTCTTCATAGTAGTTATTCAGAGGACAAGATGCAGACCTGATATCTTGTCTAAACAATATTAGTACAAACTTTTCTTCTCAATGAACTAAGAGAAAGCAGCTATATTTCTATCCTAACTCTTTTGTGTATACATATATATATATATTTTTTCTTTTTAAAGTTCCTAATAGTAGAAGAAAATATCATGCCATGTCTTATAAGTAGACTGTAAGCCAAAGATACAGTATGAATAAAACAAAAATTATAATTAAATAATATTCAGAAAATTTATTAAATATTAATTAGTTAGAATTGAATTAAATATTTCAAAACAATATTGTATAAGGAAATTTCTTGTCATTGTACTACTGATTATATATTCTTTCATCATTAAAAATGTTCAGAAGTATAGCTCAGTGGCAGAGTGTATACAAGGCCCAGAGTTCAATCTCAGACACCTCCCCCCTCAGAAAAGTGTTGCAATGATGTGTAACACTTACAATAATAAATATACTTCTCACAAGTTCTCACAGAGTTCATAATCCAAAATTAATAGTAAGCACATAATCACAGTTCTTTCTTTTAGCATTTCATTTATGTATTATTTATTAATGTTTTGGTGATGGGGATTGAACCCAGGGCCTCTAGAATGCTCTAAGCTTAAACTCACTCACTGCCCCTTAGGTCCTTTTATTCTTTCAAGTTGATATCTGTTTACTCTTATTTATATTAAGCCTAGTGTTTGTATAACTCCCTGTTTACAATGTGAGTTCAGGGAGCAAATATTTTGTTTAAAAGTGGAATTGAGTAAAAAACTAAACAGATTGAGCTATCCTGTGTCTCAACCAATTATACCTGAAACAGGTCTGAAGAGATATTTTTTCCCAAAGAGTATAAACCTAACCATGTATTCAAAACAAGTGTTTTATCTCATATCTATTCATTTATCTAAGTGAAAACATTAAAAGACAAAATATTCAATCTTTTAGGAATTCCATATACTTAAAACTGAAATAAATATATATTGAATAACTTCTAAAATTGAAAGTACTTTAGACAGTGAAATAAAAACACAGCCCCAGTAACTTAATTCTAAAATTTACCACAGTAGCAATATACTTACAGATATGAAATATGCCCTAAGATATCGTAGAAATAATTGCTGTAATGTGCCAACTAACTTTATAATATTAAACACTATAATCATAAGATGGAGTACAATAGTATTATTCCTTTGTGAAAAAAATTATACATTGCCACTAAAAATCTTTGCTTTCTTTCCTGAAATGCCAGAAATTCTTCTGTAAAATAAACACACCTCATCAAGACTCTCTGGAACTAGTATAATTACCAGAAGCAATCCGTGGGTAAGATCAAAGAAGCAAAACAGTAATAGGCAATGTGTGACCTCTACCATGTCACCAGAGACCAATTTTTCAACAGGAGAAGAGTCAATAATCCAAAACAGAAAACATTAAATAAGGAGAAATGTTTCCCAAGTGTGGTTTACCACATCCATCAAGATTGCCATGGAGATTTCAGTCTCTGTGGTTTTAGAAAACAAACTTGTGGGGATTTATCACAACAATCATTAAAATTTGCATAAAACACCAGAGGCAAAAAGTAATTTCCCGAATGCGGAGCAGAACTTCAAAAGAGATTGCACTACACTCTTTCTAATTTCCACTGACACCTTAAGCTGTGGTGTGGGACAGGCACAGAGGACTGAGTGTTTTGCACATGACACTCACTTCATTTCACTATTTAAATCCTCTCTAATTTTCCTAAAATTGTTGGGAAAGAGGGCTATGAACATTAACCAGGTAAACATAACTAGTAACATATTAAAATGTGTACAGCTTTCTTTTTGGTAATGGTGGGCCACCAAATCCAGAAACAAGGTTCCTTCATAGTGCATTTGATGACCTAAAATTATAAAGGTGCAAAGGAGTAAAGAAATTCCTGCCCGCAGTAATAACAGTACCATGGAATTACCTTTAAAATAGACCATTAAAAAAGACTGCCAATTAGATTATGCTCTATAACCAGCAAACTTTGATCACTTTTCTTCAATATTATTAGCATCAACATCTGTCTTTCAAATCAGATGTGAGTTTGGTGTTTTACAAATGTGCCTGGATTACCTAACCTGGGAAGAGTACTGCAAGGTAACTCACCGTTGCAAGAGCCAGGGGCAGTGAGGGCCGTGAGGGCAGTGCTGGCAGGCCGAAGCCATGGCGCACGTTCTGTTTGCACGGATTTCTCGCTCTCCTGCCTCCATGCTCCACTCCATCAGCTGCCTGACTTCCCTCTTCTTGTCTTATTAACATTGCTAGTTGTATTTATCAGTTTTGCCACAATTTCAATGCTACTTAAACAGCTGTGGGGTTTCTCTTGGCAACTATCAGTTGATACACTTAGGTTTCTAAATTAGTTGTTGAAAGATGTTTTGACCTTGAGAAAATAGCACAGGGTAAGCCTCAGATCTATGTATATATTCTTTTAACAGGAGTATTTGAAAAGGATTGAAAAGATGCAGATAAATACATTTGTGGCTGTAATATTAATTTATAAGTTGATATGAAAATGTTGAGCAAAGCCTATTATATATTCCTCATCACTTCACTTTTTTTCTTACTATACCTATTGTTGAATGTGCTTTCTCTACATGTACATGTAGACAGTATATGTTAGAATATTGAAAGTACTATTCCTTTCAGTGGTGCCTTTGTTCTCACAGGTGGCTAACACCTTTTGTAAGCACCCACCATCCTGTATTTGTTCTCAGGTCTGGGGCTGTAGCAAATCCAGGTCTTGCCACATGTAGATTATTTTTTCCTTTCTCCATTTTTCTCAAAGAGAAGAGTTCTTATCTCACTCCCTACCCCAAAACCTGCACCAAGGATGCACTCTACTATTGACCTGCCCCCTCTAGCCCTATATGGCTTTTTAAATTTTATAATCTTGACTCTGACATTGATTTTCTTCTGCTGCTGCTACAGAGTGAATGAGGAACACATTTAGGGGGGACACAAGACTTAAGATCAATTATCAACTAACACTCCCTTCTATTAACTATTAAAACTAAATTTAAAGATCTGTAAGCCAGGACTGGGGCATGGCTCAGGGACAGAGCTTTCACCTAGCATGTGGGGTGTGTGTGTGTGTGTGTGTGTGTGTGTGTGTGTTGGACACAGAGCCACACACATGCATGAAGGAACACTTTCTTTCAGAACACCTGCATTTCATGTGCTAATTATTTTCTAAGTGAAAATAAATTAAAACATGGCTTTTTAGAATCATGAGGTCTAATAATCCTCTCCTGTGTATGGCTACTGTCACAGGTGTGTGAAATAATGTTTAAACTAATATAGGCTGGTTCCTTGTGGCTCCCCTCACCCCAGTCACACTCTGTTTCAAGGGAAGATGTGATCTTTGAGTGGTGCAAACTCCTTCTCCAAGACAGAAACATTAAAATGATAAACCTTTTGGAAAGCACAGTACCCTTCAAACCCTAACTGTCCTTTCAGGCCTATATTGACTCTTCGTGGCCTTGCCAACATTTGGTAAGGATTATCCTGCCATTAGACAAAAGCGAGCATTCCTTAGATAAATCAGGAGTTTTTGCCATGAGACTCATAAAACCTTTTCACAACACAGATTTCCAAGAGACTCCTTTAAGGTTTTAGGAGGCTGCTTCTTTTACTAAGTAACAAAATACACCCCATGGAGTCTCACTGACCCCACTCAGCTGTCCTTTGACCTCTTCAATTGTCGGAGCCTAGCTCGGGCCCACAGAAGTTGCCTCCCATATCAAAAAGGCTAATGTTGCTTCCTCCTAGCACCTGGTGAAACAAAATGCAGCAGTTCTCTCTCTTTCTTCTGCCTCCTCCTCTCCCTCTCTGACTATTTTCCAGATGTTCCAGGCCCAAATGTTGAGCCAATACTGGGTTTCAGTATCTGCGTGGTCACCGTGAAGGAACAAACAGGGACCATGCTGAAGTGGCAATGACCCTCTTGTTCTTTTTGGCCTCAAAAGGATACAGCAGGTCATAAAAGAGGAAAAGATCTTTGGCCTCCCTTGGAAATGCCAGGCTATTTAAGCACATTGTAACCTCCAAAAGGAAAGCAACCCTCGTGGGTTATGTCCCTTCTGATGAACAAGGGTTACCTAAAGCACTAACTCTAAATTCTCAATTCTAAGCAAGCTTTTGATTTTCTTTGACATAGAGGAAGAAAAAACAGTATTTTTCCATTTCTAAATTAAAAGCCTTCTAAACTATTAAAAAAAAAAAACCCTCTTAAATTTGTTATAACCTATACCTCTAGAGAGTTATGAGACACATTCAAATACAAAAATTTGGATTTGTTCAGAAGAAAATCCCCCAGAAGTCTCTCTTAGATATCTCGAAAGATAAAATCAACTAACAAAGGGCAATTACAAAAACCCTGTATTCTTATGTTCTTAATTTAGATATGTAGATAAATACAAAGCTTGCTGTAAGGGGAAAACCTCTGCCACTGTATAAATTTTTGTTGGGAAGCAGAGAATAGGGAGGGAACAGGCAAACAAAGAGAAGAGTTGACAGAATTAGCTATTTAACCAGCCGCAAGAGCAAACATAGTAGCTTTATTCACATTCTAAAAATAACTTCCTGAAAAAACTAGATCTTGAAGAAAAAATGGAGAGGGGAAGCATAGATAATTATACAATACCTTGGTTTGTTTATTAACATTTTTGAATCATGTTCATGATTAAATTGGGTAGTCAACACTTCAGGGAGCCTGCTGCCTAGATTATAACTCGTTAAGGCTTTTTTGCACCTGTAAAAACATAAAAAATAAAATTATATATAAAGTATGAGTTAATTTCCAAGTGCATTATATTCTATAATACAATAAACATCCACAGTTCTACAAAAATCAGAATTAGAAATTAATGATCAAAGCTTTATACAACTCCATACACATCATAATTGGCAAATAGACAAATATTTTTCCTTCCTAAATATTCCTCACAAAATCACTAATTATGTATACTGAAAAGTAGTTTCTGTTGTTCTTAAGGTTTTCCCAACTAAGCTTATGTTTAGTGAAGTCTGTCATTGAGTTAATATGTTTAACCTGGGCTTTTGGGCAGGTGTTACCAGAAAGGGAACACCTCGCTGAATATTTTCATTTTTAGTAATGAAATTATTTTTATAACTTTTTAAAAATTAATGCTTTATTTCTAAGAAAAAGCCTTCAATAAAAAAGAGCTATTGTTTCCTAACCCTTGAAGAATATATTCCTAAATAATAATTAATCACAATTTCACAATTACATGTTGTAGGTTGAAAATTATGGTGTATCCATGATTTTCTTCACTGAACTAGACTATAGTCAATACAGTCTACAGCATGGAAAAAATCATATATATATATATATATATATATATATATATATATATATATGGAGAGAGATAGAATAAAATGAAATAAAAACTATTTGTCATTGATCCTTATATATAACTTAGAAGTAGATCTAGTCTTTACAAACTGTCTAAAAAAAGAAAATGAAGGTATTTCTAAGAATGTAATAATTTCAATGTGTATATTTTAACACTGAAATACTTAAAGTAATATTAATTTACATTTTCTAAAAAA
The DNA here is from genome assembly GCA_004027025.1 of Myocastor coypus. Lineage (NCBI taxonomy): Eukaryota > Metazoa > Chordata > Mammalia > Rodentia > Myocastoridae > Myocastor > Myocastor coypus. The sequence continues at coordinate 48,368 of PVJA010003896.1, read as the reverse complement.
TAGATTTTTATTTTAGTTTATGTTTATCCTAACTTAAGAGAAAAGGACCATTTTAGATTCTGGAACAAAACCCCTATCTTTATCTTACCTCTCTTACTGTGGAACAAAGTCATCAGGCAAAGGAATAATTTAGAATGCAGGATCTAGACTTTCCAGCTCACCTACTTCCCACCCACCCATAGACAGACATTTTTCCTTTGGAGCCAGGAGCCTTGCTACTGACATCCAAACCCAAGATTACCCCAGATGGTCAGCAAGGTCAAACTGCATTACTGCCAATGAAAACTGTATGACTCCACCAGGACCATAATGATAAAAAAAAAAAAAAAGCCAGTAATCCAATTCCAATTCTTTGGAGTCTAAAATTGCTAATTTTTAGCCACGTGCTGAACACTTCACCTGCTAGTAATGACATTTTTGTATTTTCTTCTAATTACACTCAAAGCTAAGACCTTTGGCCCTGGGCCGCGGACCCCATTCAGGCTGCACACATTCCCTTAAACGACCTGATCCTTTGTTGTCACTCTTACTCTTTCATCTATTATTTATACCCATAGAGAAGAAAGATGCTCTCCCATTTGTATAGCTTAAAGCTTCTAATCATCTTAATTTCTTTACCTTTCAACCTATAGTCTTTTTTCATAGGCAGATGCCAAAAAGTTTGACAAAATCATTTTTCCCAGTTCCATTCCCCTCCTTTCCCTTTCCTCACTCCATAGCCAATCTCCCCTCCCTCTCATCTTATGCAAGAGACTTTGCATCAGCCAGGATTTACACACTTTGACCTTCACTAAGAAAATGAATACAGTACAAATCTTGTCCTAAAAGAGCAACAACAGTTATATTTCTTTCTCTAATCAAAGAGCTGGAGGTTACTTAAAATACCTTAAAAATTTTCCCCAGCCTCCTTTTAAGCATAAGCATAGAATTTCAGGGTTTTCCTACAAAAATGCCATCAACCATTCTGAACATGGTGAAGAGATTAGTTATGTGGCTCAAACTTTGCAAACATCTTAACATCTGCAATTGCTCTGTCACTTACAAAAAAGAGAAGAAGGAAAAAGAGAACATAAAATAGAAAAATCCCCAGGGCTCAATTTTTAATTTAATCTTCACAACATTTAAAGACTACTGTACTCATTCACCAAATGGCAAACCCTTATATAAAACATTCTCTACCATTACTCTTTCTTCCTGGTGCTTTCCCCAGACTTTTACAAAATGTCCAAACACATTCTGCAAACCTGAGCACAGAACTGTTTCCATGGTGCCGATGTCTCCCTCAGATCTCCATAGCCACCAAGAGATTCTGATTCCCAAGATGTTTGTGAAATGACATCTGATCCATCTTTGCGCTCTCTTCCTCTATTGCTCAGCTTACTCTTGATTTCTAACAGTGTGTTTCCTTGTTGCCTGTCCCCTCTGCAGGCCCTTAAGCCCCTTGTCTTTTCTTATTTTCACCATTTGCTTCAACCAGCAGTTCACTGGAGACCCATCCATCTTGCACTGCCTAAGTGACAGATGCTCTCAGGACCGACCACACTGCTGAGTGAACAAAAGATAACATCACCTCCAGGAACTCCAGAGAGAAATACAACTGCAACCTTAAGACAGGGGTTGACTTGACGGACATTGGACCATAAACCTCTTCTAAGTGAAAAAGAAAACAATTGCCACACACACAAAAAAAATCTGACACAATCAAAGGCAGAAAAGAGTGATTATTTGTGGATTGCCTTTTCACTCTGTAACTCACTTTTCTCCCCAGTGCTTTTATATGGGGCAATTAACTGGCCAAGAGGGAAAAGAAGTTCTTGGGGAAAGAACCCTTTCTCAAGTATCTTCTTTTTTTTGCAACAATATTCAGAGTGAAATTCATTCACATGTGTTGTTCAGGAAATCTATGGCTTCGATGCAGCTTTCTTCAGCCTGACCCTTGTTTGCATAAAGCCGTATCGGGACTCAGAGATGCTGACTCAGTTCTACCACTGTGAAAGGCACATGCATGTTTTGAAAATTAAAAACACATTAGAAATTTAAAAAGCAATGTGTGACACAATGTCAACAATATGTGTAGTTCATTAACAACAACAACAATAAAAATAGTTCACCATTCATTCATCAACCAGCCCAACTTGGGCAAAAAAGATAGTTAAGGAGAGGATTCTGGGAAGGACTGCAGATCTCTCCTAACAAAGGAAAGGTCACATGAACATCTCCCAGCCACAAGGTAAGGACAGAGAAAGCTCTACCTCTAGCACTTAGAAAGCATGGAGGGAAAAGTCTGGACAGCATAAAAGCAAAAGACTAGCCTGGAGGTCAATTAGGAGCACCGTGTGATCAATGTTAATTATAGAGATTAACAGCCCAATTTTATAATGGACACCAAGCAACACAGAGGAAAACCTTCGCTATAGGAAAACACATTATCATTCTTGAAAATGGCAAATAATGCAAATGTTATTTGCACTATTATGTTACCTCTAGGGACAAAATATTCAAGAAAAGTCCATCAACATTACAAATAAGAAATGTGAGCATTTATAATGGCATTTGCTTAGTGAAAATATTCTTTTCTTCTTTTTTTTTCCAAGTTGTACCCAGAGTCTTTATGTTATAATTTTTGGGGGGATAAGTAATGATATTTCTTAGCTCCATTTTCCAAAAAAAATATAAATTTAAAAAATACTTTGTCTCTTGTGTTTGAATTATTTGAGGGTGAAATATTTCCAGCCTGATAAATCAACATCTCTTGTATTTAAACATCTTTTTATGCCTTCCTTATTTCCTTCTACACTTCAGCATGCCTCTACAAGATGCGACGGTATTTCACAAGTTGAGGATTTCCTGGCTTTTGTTTTTGTTTTTGGCTGCCAAAGCACAATGAATACCAGATAATTAAATGTATAGGCACAAGCCGGGTGTGGTGGCGCACGCCTGTAATCCCAGCACTCGGGAGGCTGAGGCAGGAGGATCGGTTCAAGTTCGAGACCAGCCTGGGCTACAAAAGTGAGCTCAAGGCTAGCCTGAACTGCATAGCGAGACCCTGCCTCAAAAAAAAAAAAAAAAAAAAAAAAGTATAGGCACGATTATATAACTCAATGGGAAGGTTTAAATAATTATACAATGTTTATTATTTTGTAAAAGACTTGCTCTAGTATGGATTTGACCATTACCTAGAGGACTTTGCTTAACACACAACAGTCCGAAAAAAATCATCTCACAACTAGTGATCCAATACTTCCAAACTGTGGCATTCATACGAAGAGAGACATGACCTTGAAATGACGGCCTCCCCGCAGAAAGCTCCAGAAAAGATACAATTAAATTATCTACTTTTAAACACAATAGAATCAATACACATGCAGAAAAAAAGTACACCCCTGTAGAAAGTTCTTCTGGCTTGACTGATCGAAAACAAAACAAAACAAAATTTTCCTCTTTTAAAGGCCCCTTCCAGATCACAGTCAGTGCCAGAAATCCACACAGGAAAAAAATCCATCAAAATGAAACCCTAAAAGGGTTTACCCTTCACCATCCTATTTGCACTTCAAAAACCTGTTAGTCCGTCAGCTAAACCCCAGGACCGAACCATTTCAATAATAACAGAGGTGGCCAGTGGTGATTTATCTCCCGTTTGGCTTCTGGACGGAGCTGTAACGTCTAGGAAGCTTCCCTTCCCGGACTCGTCCCTCCCCCAAGTCGCCACCTTGGTTTGTGCAGCCTTGGGTCTGCAATCCTTACAAACAGCTCCGGGGCCCCTTCCAATCTGATGCAAGAACTGTCTGTAACTCAAGATTTGGGCAAATTGTCTTGGCAGTGATTTAACAAAATGGAATGCTGCTGAGTAATCAGAGCACTGCAAACATCAGGTTGAATTGTAGGTTACCCTTGTCACAAACTGAGAAGAAAAGAAACATCGCTGCAGCCTCTCCTCACATGTGTTTATTGTTATCTGAACTTCTTAAACTTTCCCCATCCTATACCCTGACAGGCTCTCCCTTTGGACCACATGAGCCAGCTTTCAGCAATGTGGCATTCATCTGAATTTGAATTCTTGCGTTGAAAAATATTTTTAAAAATACAAAAACCTAGAGATTTCACAAGTCACACATTCCTGGGTCAAAAAGACCTTAGAACATATTATTAGACCATTATGATTCAACTGATTTATTCTACCCTTTTTGTCAAATATATATTATAATTATTGTCTGCTAGTAAAAGAAGCACTGAATAATGTTAAGTTATTTAAATGAGGCCCCAAAGTCATCAAATGTGAACTACAGTGGTTATATCTTTAAAAAGAGAGGATTTTTGGCATGAGGCATGAATTGTCTGTTTCATAATTGTGAATAAAAACCATATGCAATTTTCCCTATCTGTGCACTTTTTTGTTTTATTTAAAAGAGAGCTCAGGCCGGGTGTGATGGCACACACCTATAATTCCAGGACTTGGGAGGCTGAGGCAGGAGGATCAGTGTGAGTTCGAGACCAGCCTGGGCTGCTACAAAAGTGAGCTCAAGGCCAGCCTGAACTGCATAATGAAACCCTGTCTCAAAAAGACAGGAAAAAAAAAAAAAAAAAAAAAAAAAAAAGCTCATTTTTCTGATTGGTTCTGATAAATTCCAGCTATATGTCATATTAATGAGCTACATAAAATAATTCTGGTAGTGATTACAATTTAACAAGTTGAACTCTTTTGAGATTGTTTCACTAACTTCATACTTTTACAGACACCAAAAGAAATGTAATTCATTTCATTTTTAAAAATATGAAATGTTAAATTTTATTTAAAACATTTTATTAGTATATATTTGCAATATATAATAATGACATTCATTGTGAGGAGCTAGAAAATGTATTTCATTTTAAACCTACTATTGCTTAATAAAATCTCACCAAGAAAAATAATATATGGTTGATAGTAAATGTAAAAAGTACAGGGCCAGACAGCTCAGGGGACTAAAGTGCCTGCTTAGGCAGATGCAGGGATGAGGTTCGATTCCCAATTGAGATGGTGTAGTGGTGCACCCCTGTAATTACAGCACTTGGGAGGCTGAAAACAGGAGGATCACTATGAGTCTGATCTGTGTAGTGAGACCCTGTAGACCCTGTACTAAATACATTAAAAAAAAAAAAGAAATACAAAATTTTTGCCAGCTGATAGGGATTATTCATATTTTAGGAGTCACTTATCAATAAAAATCATTTAAAAACCTACCGCAAGCTTTATATATGCTTTATGCATAAATATTTTTCATTTTCAGATCCTCAGATATCAGAGGTTTTAGAAAAACTAATCTTAGAAAATGATTGGGAAGGGGCTGGGGAGATAGCTCAGTGCTTGCCTATCAAGTGCAAGGTCTTGAGTTCAAACCCTGGTCCCCCCCCCCCCCAAAAAAAAAAAAAGAAGAGAAAATGATTGGGAAAATAAGCAAAAAAAAAAAAAAAAGAAAGCAATGCTTATTCATTCCCTTAGGATATGAATTTTTTTGTGGGGGGGACATGAATTGTTATATCACTGAAGCAAACTTTGTCATTAATAATATTTACAAAAACAAATTTCTTAACCTATCATGGAACACTGAAAAAGGAAAAGCTTTCCTCAGAGAATCAACAGAAGTAATTGATCCACCAGAGAGGAAATACTCAATCTTCATTAAATATTTATTAGAGCAATAGATTGTTAGGTGCCATTTAGACCTACAAGAAGAACTACCGCCTATGTGGTAGAAGAACTGAATGTGCATGGACCACTCTCAGGTTGGAAATTATGCTTCAAAATGACAATACTAAAAACTAGAGACGTGCTATAAAACATGTTAGAGCTTTGAAATGTGATACCAAAGAAAGTGGCACGTCAGGGAGCATTAACTTTAGGGAGGTCTGACTGGGCACACAACTTGGTTTCTTATTCATGAAGCATAACGAAGTCTGTATGCAGGATCTACTGCTCCCCACTCTGCCCTTCGGCCAGGGTGTGTCTTCCCTGGGCCTTAACTTCTGTATCCTGGAAAGAAGGAGGAATTAAAAGTAGTATGTAGATTAAACACAAAATAGTGGGCTCTGCAGATGACATAATCTCATGCATAGAAAACCCCAGAACTCCATCAAAAAATTGTTTGATTTAATAAGTTTAGTAAAGCTGATGCACAGGCCACAAAACTGGCCTGCAGAAACCAGTGGACTTTTTGTTTGTTTTGTGAGGCAGGGTCTCACTATATAGGTCAGGCTATCCCTGAACTATATAGCCATGTTTGCTTCAACTTTGCATTGATCCTCCTGTCTCAGCTTCCGAGTGCTGGGGTTACAGACATGCACCACCACCAGCTAAGTGGCATCTTCATACACTAACAATAGGCAATAAAAAGAAATGAAGGAAAGATCCCATTACTATAGTAACAAAATTAAATAGGAATAAAGCCAGCCAACAAAGAAGATCAATACGCTATAAACTATAAAACCCTGGTGAATACTATTAATACAAATAAATGAAAAGACATTCTGTGTTCATGGGATGGAATAATTAATATTGTTAAAATGTCCATGTTACTCAAGGTGATCTACAGATTCAATACAATCACTACCAAAACCCCAGTATTTTTTTTTTACAGAAAGAGAAAAAGCAATCCTAAAATTTGTATGCAGCCACAAAAGACCCTAAATAGCCAAATAAATCTTGAGACCAAACCAGAAAAGCCTAGAGCTATTGCCCTACCTGACTTGAAAATTGACAAAAATTATAATCAAAACTACATGGTATTGAGATAAAAACATTGACATGAAAATAGAGAGCTCAGAAATAAATTCATGCTTCACTATCAACTGGCTTCCAACAAAGATGTCAAGAACATGCAGCAGAGAAATAAATAAATAAATGAATAAATGGTGTCGGGAATACTGGATATCCATATACAAGAAGTGAAATTAGACCTTTATCTCATACCACATCTAAAAATCAGAATTAGAGTACAAAAAAAATCAACCCATGACTAGGGAGATAGCTCAGCAGTCTAAGTGCCTGCCTGGCCAGTGAAAGGACCCAGGTTCAATCCCCAGTACTGCATGCCATGCCAGTCCCAGGTTGAGCTGGCTACCAAAACCTAGTGTGGTGATGCATTCCTGTAATCCCAGAGCTGAGGAGGCTGAGAGACAGGAGGATAACTACAAGTCTGAGCTGTGAGCAAAATCCTGTACTAAATACATAAATAAATAATTTAAACCTTTTTTTTTTTTTTTGGTGGGATTGAGGTTCGAACTCACAACCTTGCACTTGCCAGGCAGGCACTTGTGCCCTTGAGCTATCTACCTGGTCCCTAAGACCTGGAATTGTAAAACTATTTCAAACTAAAGCAAAACAGATAAAAAGCTCCATGACACTGGTCTAAGCAAAAGTCCTTTATTTTTTATTTATTTATTTTATTTTGTTTTAAATATGATTCCAGCTGACTATGGTGGCACATCCCTATAATTCTAGGACTTGGGAGTTGAAGCAGGAGGAATGCTGAGGGTCTGAGGCCAGCTCTGGCTACATAGTAAGTTCAAGGCCAGTCTGATCTACATAACGAGACCAGTACCATTCCTAAAATGTATATATGATTCCAAAAACAGAGGCGATGAAAACCAATTGTCAGGGGCCCGGCAGGATGGCTCAGTGGTCTAAAGCACTTGCAGGTGGCTGCAGGGACTGCGGTTTGACCCCTGGCACCACATACTGCACCAGCCCTGTACTCAGGGCAGGCTGAGCCAGCCATAAAAATAAATAAAACAAACAAAAGTTCTGAAACAAGAAAAAAAAAATAAAAAAAAAATAAAAAAAAATAAAAAAAAAGAAAACCAATTGTCAAATGACATGAAATTTCAAAGCTTCTCCACAGCAAAGGAAACAATGAACAGAGTGAAGAGACAGCCCACAGAATTAGAGAAAATATTTGTGAACCATATATTCAATAGAGAGTTAAAACCCGAAACATAAGGAGTTCAAACAACAGCAACAAAACAAATAATTTGATTTAAAAATGGGCAAAGAATCTGAGTAGACATTTCCCACAAAGAAATATATAAATGCTGATAGGTATATAAAGTAGTCAGTATCACAGTCCCCAGGAAAATGGAAGCTAAAACCACCAGGGGATATCACTTTACACCTGCTTTTTTTTTTTTTTTTTTTTTAATAAAAAAGACGAATGCTTACAAGTACTGGAGAGAACGTGAGAAAAAGAATACCTTATACACCACTGGTAGGGAAGTAAACTCATGCATTTAGTATGGAAAAGCATGGAGATTCCTCAAAATATTAAAGCTGAAACCACTGTAAAGCAGCAGTCCCACCACTACTAGTTACATAGTATCTCTTTTTAATCACAGCTTTGGTCATTTTCTGCAATTTTTTTTTTTTTTTTTTTTTTTTTTTTTTTTTAAGAGCGGGGGTTTGAACTCATGACCTTGCACTTGCCAGGCAGGCACTTGTGCCATGGAGCTATCTCTCCAGCCCTCCTCATTGCTGTTCAACCATAGTCAAAAACTGTAAGTGGAAATTTCTTCACATAAAATAATTCATATTTTTTACACAACTTTTAAATAGTAATTCTATTTTTGTTTAATAGATTTTTATAATTGTTCCATTTTATCATTAGGCATTATTAAGCTCTTACTATTATAAAATGTAAACTTATTGCAGACACATTTGTATGGGAAAAGCTATAGCATACGCAAACAGCCACCCAATTTTTTTTTTTTTGTCTTTTTGAGATGGGGTCTCGCTATGCAGCTCAGGCTGGCCTTGAGCTCATTTTTGTAGCCCAGGCTGGTCTCGAACTCGCACTGATCCTCCTGCCTCAGCCTCCCAAGTGCTGGAATTACAGGCGTGAGCCACCACGCCCAGCTGACAGCCCCCAAATTATGATGGGTTCACTTAACAGTTTTTCACTTAACACTTTATAATGATATGAAAGCAATGCACATGGTAGAAACTGTATCTTGAATTTTGATCTTTTTCAGGATAGCAGTATGCAATACAGCACTTTCTTGTGCTGCTGGAAAGGAGCAGGAAGCTCACAGCACACAGCAAGCCATGCCATCACAAGAATAAGTAACCCACACTGTACAATGCATTGTGTTACTGACCTAAGATGTTTGCTGTTACTAAATGTACTTTTAATTTAAGATATGTTCAACTAATAAAGGGTTTATTCAGATGTAACCACATAAATGTTGAGAAGACTCTGTATAGAGTCCAGTACCATTTGCCGTTTTCAGTATCCATTGAAAGGAAATTATACCTATATATTGTCAAATAAAATGAAAGTAGTATCTGCACCCCTATGTCTACTGCAGCATCATTCCCAATAGCTAAGATATGGAACCACCCTAAATGCCCATCAGTGGATCAATGGGTAAAGAAAATGTATATATACAGAAAAGAATGCTATTCGGCTTTAAAAAAGAAAGAGATCTAGTCATTGGGACAACGTAAATGAACCTGAACTTGGAGGGCATCAAATCAAGGGAAACAGCCAGGCACAGAATGATAAATGCCACATCACCTCACTTACATGTGAAACTTGAAAAGGTTAAACTTAGAAGCAGAGACTTGGTTGCCATAGGTTTGGCTTTGGGGAGGGAGGGCTGGGAGGTGTTGGTCAAAGGATACCAAAACTTTGGCCAGGAGAAATAAGTTCAAGATATCTACTGTATATATGGTGAGGACGGTTAGCTTCAATGTATATTGTACTTGCATACTGCTAAGAGCATTGAAAATAATTTGTTTTGCAGTGCTGATGATTGAACTCAAGGTATTATGCATGCCAGGGAAATACTTTACCAATGAGCCTAAGCCCGAAAGAGCAAATATTAAGGGTCCTCACCACAAAGTATTTATAAATAAGGCAATGGACATGCTAATTATCTTCATGTAGGCATTCTATAATGTATACATATTTCCAAACATGCTACATACCCTATATATAATTTATGTTAATTAAAAGAAGACGTATTTTGAAAAAAAACACTGTAGTGGCAGGGAAGAAAGCTCATTCACAAGTTAACCAAAAAATAACACCTAAGAATCATCTAAACGACAAAAGTGTGGCAACATTTTTTCAATTGATAAACTTTATTAGGTGATTAAAGTTGAAATTTATGCACAGGGAAAGATTTACTAGGCTTCTTAAAGCCCAATCATTATAAAAATGCATATATATATTTTTAATCTTATTTTATTTATTTATTTTTTCTTGTTTCAGAACCTTTGTTTGTTTATTCACTCATTTTCATGGCTGGCTCAGCCCGCCCAGAGGGCAGGGCTGGCGCAGCACGTGGTGCCAGGGATCGAACCGCGGTCCCTGAAGCCACCCAAGCTTCCCCAAGCAGGCGCTTTAGACCACTGAGCCATCCCACTGGGCCCTGCTTTTCAATTTTGTTCACGCACACACAGTGCACTACCAGTTCCAGGGGCCTTGGTCTGTGGACCTACTGATCTGCACCTCCTGCGTAAGCTCTACCCACAATAAATCAAGGCTAGCTTGTTCCATCAAAAGACTATTGAACAAGGGACAATGTACGGCTTCTGAGGTCATAGAAGATCCTGCGGCGTCTGCCTTAATCTCTTGATTCCTTGCTCTGAAGGAAGGACATGCCACAGAGATCTTGAAGCACTTCTGAGGAGTGGCCTTCATGGGCAGCAACAGGGGCCCCTTTCCTAAGGCAGCACCACTTAACTAACTGACCTCCTTGCCTCCTCTAGCATCTTCCAATCTCCTCTGTGCAGTACAGTGCAAATAAATGCAATGTGACCCTTTGCTAGAACCTTCAAGTATTTACATAGTCTTCAGGATAAAAAATCAACATCCTTAGTATCCCTGCTCATGCTCCAGCCTTGTCTTGCACTGTTCTCTTCCTAAACATCTTGCAGTAGCAGCACTGATCAACCCTAAATACTTACAGTCTCTCTGATGACATTATGACCACTTCATCTTTCACTTTTGCCTTCCTTGTTGAAGATCTTAACTCCAGCACAATTCCTGATCACCTCAGGCCTTGGCTACCAGCTTGCACAGAGCCGTGTGCATCTCCTTGATAGACAGGAACTCATTTCTGACTTGTACAGTAACCCGTACATTAACTAACATTTGTCATCCCTAGGAGAGACTATTGCTCTAGAGGAGGCAAGGAGGTCCGTTAGTTAAGTGGCATTGGCCCTTACAAAGAGCAAAGAATCAAGAGATTAAGGCAGACACCACAGGATCTTTTATGACCTCAGAAGCCATACATTGTCCCTCGTTCAGTAGTCTATTGATTAAACAAGCCAGCCCTGATTTATTGTGGGTGGGGCTTACACAGGAGGTGCAAATCGGTAGGTCCACAGACCAAGGCCCCTGGAACTGGTAGTGCACTGTGTGTGCTTGAAGGAAATTAAGAAGCAGTTATCTGCATGGAGAATATGCCTTTCTGGCTTTGCCTATTATTGAAATCTCAGTACCTCTGTGATATTCTCTAACACAGGAGGCACTTAGAAATATTTTTTGAATAATATTCTGTATAGGGCTGGTAAAAAAAAAATTGATGAAACTTACTGGTTACAGTCCCAAGACACTTTTGAGTCATTGTATAGCAATAAGACCACATTTATATTTAATGATCTTGAAATAATGATTAACATTAAGGAACAGAAATTTCAGAGAGAAGATTATTTATTCTTACACATAAATATAGTTATATAACCACCTATAGCAACTATTAAAAACCAAGAAGAAATACATGTATATATATATATATGTATGTATTTGATATAGGCTCTCACTATGATGCTCAGATTCATAGTGTGATCCTCCTGTTTTCAGCCTTCCCACTGCTGGGATAACAGGTATGCGCCCCCACACCTGGACTCACTGGCCGGCTCAGTGCACCCTGGGGATGGGGGTGGGGGCTGCACAGCATGTGGGACAGGGGATCACACCTGGGTCCCCATCCACCTAAGCAGGCGCTTAGCCCGCTGAGCTATCTCATTGTCCCTTTCTTTATTCTTTAAGACAGGGTCTTCCTAGGTTACTAATTTGTACAGGCTGGACTCACACCTGCTGCCCCCTGCCTCAGTCTCACGGTGCGCTGGGATTCCAGGTGTGAACCACCAAAAGTAGCTGAAGATGCATTTTTAAAAGTTTAAGCATGCTGCAAACTTAACCCCTGTACCATTATTTTTAATTATCATTACCACCATCACCATCACCATCATCATCATCATCATCACTCTCCTTACTGACTCTGCACATCTGATATTGCAGAGCACTGACTTTCTCATTTGATGCATCTTTTGTCACTATTTGTTTGTCTTTGGAGACTGTGTCTTGCTATGCAGTTCAGGCTTGCCTTGAACTCACCGTGTAGCCCAGGGTATGGTCAAACTTGTGGTGATTCTCCTGCCTCAGCCTCTCAGTCATGAAATTAGAGATGTGCCCAGCTTCTCATTGGTGATATATCAGGTGATACACATAACTTATGAATGTTCACATAGTAAAGACTATGTAAACTCTCTGATTGCTATCTCCTTCCTATATAGCATTTACTGTCCCAAGCTAGTGAGGTTTTTTTATGTACATGTACAAATTGCTTATTTATGTAGAGCTCTACAGAAACTTTCCACAGTGACACCAGAAATAATCTGAGATGGATAACTCCGAGGACAAAACACAAATTATGCTACTGAATGTTTGAAAACTTATTAATGATCTTTCTGTGCCAGTTTAAATATATTGTCTGTCACAGATGCTCAAACATAGTATCAATTTCTATCAGCTTGACTTTGTTGTACAAGTATGGCTGCATCCAGCTGTGTGCCTGTATTAAAGTGGTCCACCGCCTTCTCTCAGCTTTCCAGCTGTTCTTAGTTCTCTTTTTCCTTTGCTGTCCTCCAGCTTCCCCATATAACCCCTTGTTATCTACCATGGCTGGCATATAAGAAACAAAGAAGTCCTTACCAAGTTCTACCTTTTAACTTTTTGAACAGATAATATATTTGTCTGCTTAACTATATACAAACATAGTATTTTTAGTGTTCCCAACACAAAGAAATGACAAATGTCCAAAGTGACAGCCTGTTATCAGACCTAATCAATGCTCACTGCATCCTTGTATTAAAACATCACATGGTACTTCATAAGTAAGTATAATTATGTGTCAGCTAAAAATAAAAATATATTTAAAATAGATGAATTAGGTTAAAAATCATTCTAAAAATAAAAATCTTGAAGTGGAAAAGAAAGTAAAGTGTCCCTTCAAATCCTTGTCAAAGTCTCTCTTTATAAGAAATGACTTTTGATAGTTTTTAAAGTAGACATCCTGGGGCCAGGGAGATAATTCAGCAGTCTAAGTGCCTGCCTGGTAAAGACAGGACCAGGGGCTCAATTCCTGGTACTACATTCTGTGCTACTCCTGCACTGTGCCGGCCACTGTAACCTGGCATGGTGGTGCATGCCTGTAATCTCAGTTCTGGGGAGGCTGAGATAAGGGGATCACTTCAAGTCTGAACTGGATAGTAAGTCCTGTATCAAATAAATAAATAAATAAATAAATAAATAAATGATATCCTTTATATTTTAAAGTGTGCGCATAAACAACATAAACAAACACACACAGTTTTGCATCTCACTCTAAGTTGTGGAATACTGGGAAGAACTGAGGGGACAGCTCAGTGGAAGAGCCCTGGCCTAGTAAGGGCTAACCCAGCCAGGGCTAACCTGGGTTTGGTTACTAGCCTGAAAAACACTGTTTGTGATCTGTCTATATAAGCAGTGAAGCTTTTATCATTCTGCTGTGGCCCCAGTGAACTGCCTGTCATGTACATATCATGATCATTTTCAAGTACTCCATTAATGATGGACACTTAAGTTTCTAATATTTGTTATAATAACCATCCCTGTACTAATACAGATTAATTTGGAATTTTGTGGATAAGCTCTTTAGAAGTGAAAGGTAACAGTTTAAATTTTGTTAAATATTACAAAATGCCCTTCATAAGGGTTGAACAAATTTATGCTCCCAATAGCAATTCATATATGCTATTATGTATGATATTGTCATCAATGTAGAATATTATCTAGTGTTATATTTTTGCCAATCTGAAAAATAGGAAAACAAGTCTCACTTTCTTTATGAATGAGATTGAGTATATTCCAAGTGTTTAAAAGTCCTTCAATTTTCTTCTCTGAAATGTGAAGTTTTCATTCATTTTCCTCATTCTTGGTTTTATTAATGATTTACGAGAGTTTATATATTAATGAATTTTATCTCATGTGTGTAAGTTACAACATTTTCCCTCAATTGGCCAAAAGTTTTTTTTTTTTTTTTTTTTTTTTTTGTCTTTTTGAGACAGGGTCTCGCTATGCAGTTGAGGCTGGTCCTGAGCTCACTTTTGTAGCCCAGGCTGGTCTCAAACTCGCACCAATCCTCCTGCCTCAGCCTCCCGAGTGCTAGGATTACAGGTGTGAGCCACCACGCCTGGCTCAAAGGTTTTGACTTTTTCTTTTTTTTTTTTGGCAGGACCAGGGTTCAAACTCACAACCTCACAATTGCCAGGCAGGTACTTGTGCTACAGAGCTATCTCCCTGGCCCTCCAAAGGTTTTGGCTTTTTATTTTTATTTTTTTAAATTTATTTATTTATTTCTTATTTCAGAACTTTTGTTTGTTTATTCACTCATTTTTATGGCCAGCTCAGCCCACCCCGAGGGCAGGGCTGGAGCAGCATGTGGTGCCAGGGATCGAACCGCGGTCCCTAAAGCCGCCCAAGCTTTCCCAAGTAGGCGCTTTAGACCACTGAGCCATTCTGCCAGGCCCTGGTTTTGGCTTTTTAAAATTGTTTTTACAATAATTAATACATTGTATAATGTTGTCTTCATCATGGTTGTTCAGAGTACAAGATGCAGACATGAGTTGTCTAAAAATGTTTTGACTTTGACTGTGCTTATGCTTGTTCCTTTTCCAGGCAGACACTTAATTCTCATTTGTTTATTTTGTACTATAGAGAAGCATGCTAAGGATCTTGTGAATGCTAAGCAGGTGCTTCTCACTGAGCTACACTGCTAGTGCTCAGTTTCAACTTGCTTTTGTTGAGATTGATCTTACTATGTAGCTTTCGGCAGGGAGGGAGAATCAGTAGGATGGGATTGAACTCACTATGGAGCCCAGGCAGACCTTGAACTCACAGAGATCCTCCTGCCTCTGCTCCCAAGAGCTGAGATTACAGGCATACACCACCATACCTGCCTCTGTTTTAACTTTAATAACTGAACTTATAGTTAACACATGAAGCAGGAGCATAGAAATATAGAGGTTCCTTTACTTGAGTAATATATACAAGTAAACTGCATGAGCCAGTGCTGTATTTCCTAGAGGTCCTAAGAAAGCTGAGCAGCAGAATAGAAAGGGAAGGAGATATGAGATAACTCTGAATAAACAGTACCCCCAAAGATGCTATTTCTCCATTTGAAAAGAAAGTAGGAGCTGGACAGATAGCTCAGCAGACTAAAGTGCCCGCTTAGCCAGATGCAGCAACCAGGCTCCGTTCCCCACATGGCAGCCCCGCCCCCAAGGAACCCTGAGCAGGTGATTGAGACTGGGCCTGGTGGAGCATGCCTGTAATCCCTGCACTTGGGAAGCTGAAAACAGGAGGATCACTGCAAGTGTGATCTGTGCAGTGAGACCCAGTAGACCCTGTACTAAATACAAAAAAAGTAAACATTTTTTTTTATTGATTGATTGTTTTGTGAGAACAAAGTGTGTATTTTCATCTCACCCACCCTCTTGTTACGGTAACATTGGCAGAAACCCGGAACTTGACCCTCACCTGCCAACAGCAAAGGCAGCAAGGGAGAAGGAGAATCGGTAGGATGGGACTGCAGCCGCCACCCAGAGCCTGCAGTTTTCACACCAATCCTCTCACGCTTTCCATAACTGCTCTGTGTTTCGTCCACTGCTAAAGACATGTCAGTTTTGCTGGTGACTCCTCCACCCACATCACAGGCTGCACAGTATTCTCTGTGCCACTGTCCTCAAAATAGGAAGTCCACAGAGCATCACTTTTGCATTCTGCTCTACCCTTCACCTTAAAATGTCAATTCATGTCGAAAATCAACACTCCCAAAACAAAACTCATTATCTATTATAAAAGTAACAGTCATAACTCCCTGGTTGCATGATTTTATTCACTTAGAAAATATGTGAACTATTCTGGGAATAATGATAAAGGCCAGCCTTAATCTCAAGGAGATCCCAATCCAGAGGTGACAGTAGATCTGTAATGGAAAAAACATTGCCAGAAATAAGGACAAAGTGCTACAAAGGCTTAGAGAATGTAGCAACTCCATCTGGAGAAATGGAGATGACATCAAAGAAGATGTGACATTTTGGATGGCTTTACAGGATATCATGGGAATTCATCAAACAATTAGCAGGGCCTGCCAGGTCAGGGGAACACACTGCTAAAAGCATGGGATATTTTAGAAACTCTGGAAATGCACTGTTGGAGGCGTGCTGTGTTAACTCTTGCAGAGTGGGTGGGTGGCCTCAGAAGAGGAAAAAAAATCAAGTTAGATCTAGTTTGTAAAGGATGTTTTATACTAAATTAGGGAGTTGAATTTAATTCTAGAAATAAGAGAGTGCCAATGGAAGTTTTCAGAAGCAAAATTAATCTAATTAGCCTTTTTAAAACTACAAGGTGACTTGGGTGCCCCTGTGAAAGTTGGATTAGAGGCCAGATCCAAAGTTTTTGTAAGAGTGTGGGAAAAGTCCGTTGTTAAGGGTGGAGGGCCTGGGAGGAGGAGGAAGACAGCACTTTCAGCAGGCACTTATGGCTCGGGACTCTCCAGGAGTGGGCAGAGAACAAGTGTCCCTGGAGACGGCAGCAGCGCTGAGAGCTGCGCTGGTGCTGCTGTGACCACCTAGCAGTGACCCATGTGGGAAGCTATATGGAGTAGGAGGGAGCCTGAGAAACGCTGTTACTTGAGAGTCAAGGAAAGGAGGAGGAGAACACAGCAAAGTAGATCAAGAGGGGAAGGAGAGAAGGTTGGCAACAGTGGAAGTGGTCAAAGGGCAGGGAGGAACAGCTCAAAGGAGGGGTGCTTGCAGAATGAGGTTCTTTCCACAAAGAAAAGAACAAAATAATGACGCCGAAGAGAGGACTCATGGCACAAGCTCTGAGAGCAGAAGGAACAAGGATGGAAGCCACTGGGATGGCAGATACTGGCACTAGCCCTGATGGTGGCAGAGAGGTTCTGTGAGCTTTGGACTATTACCTCCTAACTGTATGAGACCAAGAAAGAAATTTCTAACTTGTTTAATGTATTCTGTCATTTGTAGATAACTGTAACTGATACAAAGAGAAGGGAGACGATGGAGGAGATTGAGGAGGATGAGGAGGGGGAGGAGGTGGCCGAGGTTTCCATTCCACCCTCAGGAGAAGGTCCTCTGGTTGCAGTCTGAGAAGGGATCATGAGGAGATAGAGAGGATTCAGTGAAAATGTTCAGAAAATGTGAGTACAGTTGCCTGGAAGACCAGGAGAGAGTTGTCTTGAACAGAGTGTGGCAGCCTGGATGGGTACATTGATGATGTGGATACAGAGGTCAGGGTGGGCCTGGGAGACATTTAGGGATCAGTCACTGATGGCGGAGGGAAGGGAAGGGAAGAAGAAGAAGCCTGGGTCCCTATGCATGCTGTTTCCTCCCCCCACCCCACGTCATAGGTAATTCAGGCATGCTTCAGCGACTCAGCCAACACACAGGCACAGAGTATTTTCTTTGTGTCACGTCCTGCAGACACAAAGGTGAGCAAACTGGGAATCTCTGACCTGAGAGACATTAAAGACACCAATGACCACTACTTCAGGGATGATGTACCATTTGCTCCCCAAGACAGTCTGTAAGTACAGGTATTGTCCATGCTTTTTAGGTGAGATAAGGAAGTCTAAGAAAGTTTAATGATTCGCTCAAGGTTCCACAGCTGAGTAATAAGTGGTGGAGTTAGCCAGAAATTAGATATGGGACCATGTCAGGCCATGTTGTTAATCATTTGACTATGTATGCTACTTCTCATGTAACTATGTCTCATGTGTTAAAGAACTATGACAACGGATTTACTGGTTTGACTTATTATAGCTTCCTAATGGGACATGCTTTCCATATTTGGAATGTTTTGTCCAGGATCAGTTTTTTTTTTTTTTTTTTTTTTGTGGAACCAAGGATTGAACTCAGGGCCTTGCACTTGCCAGGCAAGTGCTTATTGTACTGAGCTATCTCCCTCACCCCCAGACATGATCAGTTTTAACTGGAATGCATGATGTTACCTTCTTTGAATAGGGCACTCTGAGGGTAAGGTTTTTGGATGAAAGGCAAGGTATTCAGTTCATAGATATTAGTGATTTTAGGGTGGCTCTGAAACATCCAGAGAGACAAGCAGCAGGAATTTGCCAGGTAAGTCTAAAGCTCCAGGGGAAGTCACAGTCAGGGATAATGAGCCTGGCACTGCTGGGAAGGCAGGTGCTTGGACTGACCATTCAAGTCCTCCTAGAGGTAAGAGGGGAGCACGCTGAGAAGGGGGCAGCTGGCTCTAGGTTTGAGGAAATTAGCATTGATCGGGAGTGGGCAGAGATAGGGAAGACAGACCCACACCAAGGGTGAAGATATAATCTAGTGATATTTAGCATGGGGGCCAATGAGTTTATAGTGATACTGATCTCCAAGCATGAGGAATTTTCTCCTAAAACAATCACCAGCTCAAGAACAGGAACACCTGCTCAAATTTTATCTTACTTGCTCTTTTCCTTCAGGACTGATTCAAGACCCTGCAAGTTCCTGCAGTGCTGTGAACTTACCTTGGATTTGCTGTAAACATTTGTCTTATAAGGTTCTATATAGCTCCACCATTCCTTTGAATTTTGAAATCTTTTGTTGTTTTGTTTTTATTGCCAGCAATTCATATAGTGTGAATTAATCATCCTAGTACAGTGTCTCACATATAATGTATCCTCATCATTAAACTTTTCTGGGATTGGGCTGACTTTAAAGTGGAAGTTTCAACAGAAAAGTTAACCAACTAGCTAATACAAGTAGCATATTTAAGCTTTCAAGCTAGAAACTGACAGTCTCACCTTTCATTCCACTTTCCATTAAGAGAGAGGAAGAATGCCTCCACTCTGGTACACAGCTATTCTGTGTTTGGAGTGGGAGCTCTACTGGCAGCTCTATAAATTCTGTGATCATGGATAAGCTACTAAGCATTTTCGGGCTTCTTGAGGAGTCCTTACTAGTACAATTTAAGAGATCAAACCCAATGATTGCCCTTCTTGCTCTAAAATCCAAAGATTCTATGACTCAGAAAAGGCCTTTAAACTTGAGACCATTGTTATGTCATGCACAATTAAAATACAGCTCTGTGCTTCCCTATTATTTTATTTTATTTTATTTTTGGGGGGGTTTCTTCACTTTTATAGTTTTTCTGCTGACAGGTACAGGATTTTAGAATCAAAATGAACGTTATACATACTGAACTCCATTTTAAAGATGAGGAAACAGAAATCCAGAGAAGCCAATCGACTTGCCCAAGGTGATTCACTGGTACTACCAAGACTGAGTGGAACTAGACACCAGGTATCTTGACTCCTAAGCCAGTGCTCTTTCCACTATCCCACAACACATTCATAAGCAACACACTGGAAAAGAGAGAGAAGGTGCCCATCTTCATGAATAATATTCTCCAAGCTTTTTTTTTTTTTTTTTTTTTTTTTTTTTTG